>JARQOC010000005.1:299389184-299447863 GCA_033576535.1 Allobates femoralis
ATATAGATATAGATAGATATAGATATAGATAGATAGAGATAGATAGATATAGATAGATAGATACATATAGATATACATATAGATATAGATAGATAGATATAGATAGATAGAGATAGATAGATAGGCGAGTCGTTGCAGCCGCGGTCATTTCGGCACGTAGGTCCATTGCGAGTTTCATACCCCGGCGACGACCGACGAGAGCCGAGTGCCGTGGCCGAAAATAGAACCAAGGACCCTGCCATGCATTGCTCGAAACACCGCTATGTATCTCTATGGGAAGTGAGGAGCTATTCTGATTGGTCGGCGCAGCACACAGCGACCAATCATAATGGAGGACTTTGAGTTTCAAATTTCCCGCTTAAGTGAGGCGCTATGCTGATTGGTCGCTGTGTGCTGCGCCGACCAATCAGAATAGCTCCTCACTTCCCATAGAGATACATAGCGGTGTTTTGAGCAATGCATGGCAGGGTCCTTGGTTCTATTTTCGGCCACAGCACTCGGCTCTCGTCGGTCGTCGCCGGGGTATGAAGCTCGCAATGGACCTATGTGACGAAATGACCGCGGCTGCAACGACTCGCCTATCTATCTATCTATATCTATATGTATATCTATATATCTATATGTATCTATCTATCTATCTATCTATCTATATCTATATCTATCTATCTATATCTATCTATATGTATGTGTATCTATCTATCTATCTATCTATATCTATCTATAGATATAGATAGATAGATATAGATAGATATAGATAGATATAGATATAGATAGATAGATAGATAGATAGATATAGATAGATAGAAAGATAGATATAGATAGATAGAGATAGATAGATAGATAGATATAGATAGATATAGATAGATAAATAGATAGATATAGATAGATAGATAAATAGATAGATAGATAGATATAGATAGATAGATAAATAGATAGATAGATAGATAGATAGATAGATAGATATTGATAGATATAGATAGATAGATATAGATATAGATAGATAGATAGATAGATATAGATAGATAGATATAGATAGATATAGATATAAATATAGATAGATAGAGATATAGATATAGATAGATAGATATAGATAGATAGATAGATAGAGATATAGATAGATATAGATATAGATAGATAGAGATATAGATAGATATAGATATAGATAGATATAGATATAAAAAAGGAAAAAAGTTAGAGCAGCGATTCCTGATTGGCATATGCCCAGTGCTTAGCAGTCCTTTAGGGTGGCGATCAACCACCACTTCAATTAATATTTGTAAAATAAGGCTGCAGCACACGGATTCAAGGTTATGTCAGCCTTTTAATGGCCTTCATGGCATCAGATTAGCGACGTTTCGGTCCTCAGACCTTCTTCCAGCAGTCACTATGGGCTAATGCTGAGGATTTTATACATATTCTCATGCCAAATTACATTATTCAATTAAAAGTTAATCAACATTTTACAGTGCATATACAACTTACTTTCATATCAAGTGTTACATAATAATTGCTATATGTGCTCTTATGGTCTCTAATTGCCTCTGTATAGTGATGATCTCTTACTTACAGTTTGTTTCATGAATGTGGTCAATTGCGGTCCAGGTGCCTGCTAAATTACATGTAATTATTAAACTAAACCCGCATGGCGTGTTAATCGCCATGTGCGGCCGCTTTGCAGCCTCGCGCCGCCATTTCGGCGTTGTTTACATGTTACTGCGCATGCGTACTAGCTATGCGCGTCCTTAGTGACCGAGTACAACCGGAATTACTTCCAGCGCCATCTTAATCAACTCGCGCATGCGCTGTGTGATTACAGCGTATAACTGCGCGATTCTACAGCTTTCCTTATTTTGCTTGTCTGTCTTTCTAATAGACACTCAAATCTCATTAAAATGTTATAAAATCTACTTAATATGTGATTACTTTACATACTTTATTGATTATATAGTGTTATTTGATAAATTTAATTCTAATTCATATTTAAAGTGACAGTGCTCTATATATACGTGTGTGTGTGTTGATTTAATTTTATAAAATGACTCCTTCTCTTAAACTCTTGCCTCTTATCTCCTATAAGGGAGAGTGTTTAATCATTATGAAAATTTGCATATATGCTTATGTACACCATGATTTTCTTATACACATGAGATATATTGGGTTCCAAGTTTAGAGTGCATCCCAATACTGGGTTGTAGCACTCCCTTGTCAGTACGGTGTCTTAGGGAGGTCTCCCCCTTTTTCACCACCTGCCCAAGAAAAACCTAGGACTCCACTCATTCAATTATGTTCCAATCATTGGTGTTACTTCATAATAATTCATTACTTCATCAATAAGGCAAAGTAGAGAAATAAATTGTTTAAAATATATTTTATTTTTTATTTTTTGTTTTTTTTATATATTTTTGATATTATAAAGTGCATTTCCAGTGCATCAAATTTCGTAAGTGCAATAATTCTGTATAAAATTATATATGTGTGATCGCATAATAAGGAAAACTGCTTTGTTAAAATTGTGTCATTCGTGCAAGTCCTCTATAAATATATTTGTAGGCACCCAGTGTGCAAATGTCCCATTCTTCATGATTTCTTTCTGCAAGCAAAAAGGATAAGCAAGAGAGATAAAACGGCAAATAAACACATTATATTTGCACAAACAATTATTAAGACTGTTTTTTACATCATGTGACAGTGCATTAAAGTGGTAAAAACACACAAATTACAGTGACTAAAATACACAGTTTCCAGGATGGGACACATACTTCAAAGGACTGTATGTATTTTAAAATCTATATTAAGTCCCTCCGGTTGCAGGGTTTGTAGCCTATGTATCCATTCAAGTTCCCTTGCCTTAAGTAATCTGATTCTGTCCCCACCCCTCCTAGGCATTGGTACGGTGTCAATCAATCTAAATTTCAAATCTTTTTCTCTATGTCCAGCTTCCGTGAAATGTTTAGATACGGGCAAATTCATGATTTTTTTACGTATGGTGTATCGATGGTGGCTAATTCTTATTTTAAAATCAAGAGTTGTTTCTCCTATATACCATAATAGGCAGGGGCACTCAAGGAGGTAAATGACGAAATCCGAGTTACAAGTTAAAAAATGGTTGATTTTGTACTCTGTGCCTGTTCTTGGATGACAAAACTTATTTCCCTTTATCATAAATGAACAATTAATGCAATTGATGCAAGGGTAACAACCTGTTCTTATTCCTCCTGTCAATGTCGTTTGTCTATTCTTCTTCATTGTGCCAATATCTGATTTAACTATCCAGTCTTTTAAGTTTCTACTTTTCTTATATGACACTAATGGTGAATTTTTGTATTCCTCAATCTGCGGAAGGCATTTGCCTAACATCCCCCAATGTTTCTGAACAATACTAACCACATTTTGTGTTTCCTCTCCATATGTCAGCACTAATGGGATTCTTTTCACTTTCATGCTGCTCTTGTTGTTTTTTTGTCCTAATTTTTCTCTCTGTTGTTTAAGAATCTCTTCTGGATAACCTCTCTGTTTGAACCTGTTAATCAATTTATCAATCTCTAGATTCTTTTCATCCTCATTGCTTACAATTCTACTTACTCTGGTCATTTGACCAAGCGGAACCGCTTTTTTGAGGCTGTTGGGGTGCCCACTAGTATAATGAAGTAGTTTGTTTTTATCCGTGGGTTTCACAAAGAGGGTTGTGTTTATTTCACCCTCCTGTAGTAGTACTCGAACGTCTAGGAACTGCATTTCTGTCCGGGAGTGTACTTCAGTAAACTTTATTGTGTCATTGATCGTATTCATGTAGCTGAAAAAGGACAATAATTCGGATTCCGTTCCCTTCCATACAATAAAGATATCGTCCACATATCTCCACCACCTCTCGACATTGGAGAAGTGGTGGGACGTGTAGACGAATCTTTCTTCCAAGTAGACCATGACAGCTCCTGCATAAGAACATGCCATTCGTGCCCCCATCGCGGTGCCCATCAATTGCAAGAAGAAGTCATCCCCAAACAGAAAGTAATTCTGTTTGAGGACAACCTCCAATAATTCTATAATAAATTGTTTGCAAGGATCTGTATACGTTGTTTTTCTCAAACAGTCTACAATTACTTTTAAACCCATTTCATGGTCTATTGAGGTGTATAATGAAGTTACATCAAAGGATGCCAATATGCATTCCCTTTTCCCCATAGATTTGGTTTGCTCCTTGTAACCTGCTAAACTTTCAAGGAAATGTCTTGTATCCTTAATATGTGATTTTCCTTCAACTGCGAAGGGACTCATGATTTTTTCCAAAAAGATCCCAATATTGTAAAATACTGAGTTTATTCCTGCCACAATTGGCCTTCCAGGCGGATCTATTATCGATTTATGTATTTTAGGAACCAGATAGAGTACTGGTGTCACAGGGTTCTTTTCAAACAAAAAATCATGTAATTTTTGGTCTATAATCCCTCCCATTACGGCGGTATTTAATATTTTTTGTATATTCTTTTGAATCTCAAATTTGGGGTCTTTCTGCAACTTTTTGTACACCTTGGTGTCACCCAATTGTCTATAAACTTCTTTCAAATAAATCTCCCTGTCCATGATGACGGTTGCTCCACCTTTGTCCGCTGGTTTGATTATCAGACCGTCATCATGGGCAAGTTCCTGCACTGCCTGAAATTGTTCCTTCGTCACATTCGGTCTCAGTAATTCTTTTTTAGTTCTTTCCCTCAAACTTTTAATTTCTTGTTTCACCGCTCGCTCAAAGGCCTCCACTATGGGCACATCATCATTGGGCATAAAATCACTTTTACACTGTATACCCAATTTTTTTAGGTCTAATTCACTATTGGGTTGCCCTTTTATTCCCAACTTCTCATGAAAATGATGTTTCAGTCGTACACTTCTGAAAAAATTATGCAATTCCTTTTCTAAAACAAACCAATCTACATGTGTAGTCATACAATAGGATAACCCCTTTTCTAGAACATCTATTTGATTAAATGATAGTTCTTTACCAGAGAGGTTGACAATTAGTTGTGGTCCTTTTTCTTCCTGTATTGTTGGTTCCTCAACTTTTCTTTCTTTTTTCTGTTGGCGATGCTGCTTCCGCCCTCCTCTTCGTCCTCTTGGTTTTGGTCTGGGTCTACATGGATGAAGATTAGACAGTTTATTTATTAACACAGGTTTTTTTAGGTTGTTTCTGTTACTATGACGGTACTTGTAGTAACCTCTTTTTTGCCATTTGTTATGTCCATCCCTTTGCCAGTTATACACCAACCCTACACGGTAATCCTCCGTGTCACGAGCCCATTTTTGTCTCTTTGTTTCCTCAGTGTCTTTCCTCTGTTTTTCCAGCTTAATTTTAACAGACTCTTTAAATTTTGAAAAATCCTCCTCCTTGAGTACGCTCATGATTTCATTTTCTGTATCCTTGATACTGTCTTTTAATTTAGCCAGTTCTATCTGTATATGTTCCATGTTTAATAACATTACTTCCATCCCATATTTGTTAGACAAAGCCATGAATTTTGCACAAAAATCCCCATCTTCTAAAAACAAGGTTGGATTTATATTTGATCTTAGACCTCTTGGAATTTTCTTATTTTTATAATATTGTCCAAGCATAATAAGGTGCATTTCTAATGACAGCATTTTCTTTGAATCATTTTCATACTTGCGTTTTAGAGCAACGACCGAGGGTATACTTAAAAAGTCAGTATTTCCTTCAGCTCCCTTGAGGATCCTGTTCTCATCCTCCTCTGTGTAGTATCCTTTGCCCGGTTCCATATTAAAGATTCGCTTTATCTCATATAGATATATATAAAAAAGGAAAAAAGTTAGAGCAGCGATTCCTGATTGGCATATGCCCAGTGCTTAGCAGTCCTTTAGGGTGGCGATCAACCACCACTTCAATTAATATTTGTAAAATAAGGCTGCAGCACACGGATTCAAGGTTATGTCAGCCTTTTAATGGCCTTCATGGCATCAGATTAGCGACGTTTCGGTCCTCAGACCTTCTTCCAGCAGTCACTATGGGCTAATGCTGAGGATTTTATACATATTCTCATGCCAAATTACATTATTCAATTAAAAGTTAATCAACATTTTACAGTGCATATACAACTTACTTTCATATCAAGTGTTACATAATAATTGCTATATGTGCTCTTATGGTCTCTAATTGCCTCTGTATAGTGATGATCTCTTACTTACAGTTTGTTTCATGAATGTGGTCAATTGCGGTCCAGGTGCCTGCTAAATTACATGTAATTATTAAACTAAACCCGCATGGCGTGTTAATCGCCAATAGATATAGATATAGATAGATAGATAGATAGATAGATATAGATATAGATATAGATATAGATATAGATAGATATAGATATAGATAGATGGATATAGATAGATAGATAGAGATAGATAGATAGAGATAGAAAGATAGATATAGATAGATAGATATAGATAGATATAGATATAGATAGATAGATAGATAGATAGATAGAGATAGATAGATAGATAGATAGAGATAGATAGATAGATAGATATATAGATATAGATAGATAGAAAGATAGATATAGATAGAGATAGATAGATAGATAGATATAGATATAGATAGATATAGATAGATAAATAGATAGATATAGATAGATAGATAAATAGATAGATATAGATAGATAGATATAGATAGATATAGATATAGATATAGATAGATATAGATAGATAGAAAGATAGATATAGATAGATAGAGATAGATAGATAGATAGATATAGATAGATATAGATAGATAAATAGATAGATATAGATAGATAGATAAATAGATAGATAGATAGATAGATATAGATAGATAGATAGATAGATAGATAGATATAGATAGATATAGATATAGATAGATAGAAAGATAGATATAGATAGAGATAGATATAGATAGATAAATAGATAGATATAGATAGATAGATAAATAGATAGATATAGATAGATAGATATAGATAGATATAGATATAGATATAGATATAGATAGATAGATAGATAGATAGATAGATAGATAGAGATAGATATAGATAGATAGAGATAGATAGATAGAGATAGATAGATAGATAGATATAGATAGATATAGATAGATAGATAAATAGATAGATAGATAGATAGATATAGATAGATAGATAAATAGATAGATAGATAGATAGATATAGATAGATATAGATAGATATAGATAGATAGATATAGATAGATATACATATAGATAGATATAGATATAGATATAGATATAGATAGATAGATATAGATATAAATATAGATAGATAGATAGAGATATACAGTTCAAAGGAGGGTCACAGCACTTCTTTCTTTTGCAAGGGTTGTTTATTCCAGCTCAGGCATATGGCGACGTTTCGAGCTATGCTAGCTCTTTATCCAGGCTGGATAAAGAGCTAGCATAGCTCGAAACGTCGCCATATGCCTGAGCTGGAATAAACAACTCTTGCAAAAGAAAGAAGTGCTGTGACCCTCCTTTGAACTGTATGTATAACAGAGGCTGGAAGGAGCCTCAGGGACGCTTAGCACTCTATTGAAAGACCAGCTATACACGCTGCTTCTGCTATTACTATTTATAGATAGAGATATAGATATAGATAGAATGAGATATAGATAGATATAGATAGAGATAGAGATATAGATATAGATAGATAGAGATATAGATATAGATATAGATAGATACAGATATAGATAGATATAGATATAGATAGATATAGATATAGATAGATAGAGATAGATAGATATAGATAGATAGATACATATAGATATACATATAGATATAGATAGATAGATATAGATAGATAGAGATAGATAGATAGGCGAGTCGTTGCAGCCGCGGTCATTTCGGCACGTAGGTCCATTGCGAGTTTCATACCCCGGCGACGACCGACGAGAGCCGAGTGCCGTGGCCGAAAATAGAACCAAGGACCCTGCCATGCATTGCTCGAAACACCGCTATGTATCTCTATGGGAAGTGAGGAGCTATTCTGATTGGTCGGCGCAGCACACAGCGACCAATCATAATGGAGGACTTTGAGTTTCAAATTTCCCGCTTAAGTGAGGCGCTATGCTGATTGGTCGCTGTGTGCTGCGCCGACCAATCAGAATAGCTCCTCACTTCCCATAGAGATACATAGCGGTGTTTTGAGCAATGCATGGCAGGGTCCTTGGTTCTATTTTCGGCCACAGCACTCGGCTCTCGTCGGTCGTCGCCGGGGTATGAAGCTCGCAATGGACCTATGTGACAGAAATGACCGCGGCTGCAACGACTCGCCTATCTATCTATCTATATCTATATGTATATCTATATATCTATATGTATCTATCTATCTATCTATCTATCTATCTATATCTATATCTATCTATCTATATCTATCTATATGTATGTGTATCTATCTATCTATCTATATCTATCTATTTATCTATCTATCTATATCTATCTATATCTATATCTATATCTATCTATATGTATATCTATATCTACAGTGCCTACAAGTAATATTCAACCCCCTGCAGATTTAGGTGGTTGACACATGCGGAATTAACTTGGCATTGTGACATTTGGACTGTAGATCAGCCTGGAAGTGGGAAATGTACTGCAGCCAAAAAGATTTTTTAATTGTTTTTTTTTTTTTTTTTAAAGCGTTAAAAGTTAATTCAGAGGGTCATTTATTATTCAACCCCTCAAACCACCAGCATTCTGTTTGGTCCCCCTTAAGTATTAAGAAGTAGTTCAGGCACAAAGAACAATGAGCTTCACATGTGTGGATTAATTATCTCTTTTGCCAGCCTTTTCTGACTATTTAAGACCCTCCCCAAACTTGTGAACAGCACTCATACATGGTCAACATGGGAAAGACAAAGGAGCATTCCAAGGCCATCAGAGACAAGATCGTGGAGGGTCACAAGGCTGGCAAGGGGTACAAAACCCATTCCAAGGAGTTGGGCCTACCTGTCTCCACTGTTGGGAGCATCATCCGGAAGTGGAAGGCTTATGGAACTACTGTTAGCCTTCCACGGCCTGGACAGCCTTTGAAAGTTTCCTCCCGTGCGGAGGCCAGGCTTGTTTTTTCTTTCTGTCACTGCAGGTTATGCAGCTTAAGCATTTAGAGGCCATTGTTAACTCACTACAATGTCCATTGGCCTTGCCAGCTTTTCTTTCAAAGTTGACCAATATTGCTCCCTTTGGACTTGTTTGTAGGTAATTTGCAATTGAGGGGGGCGTGGCCATAATTTAATGTTTTTTCTTTCTGTCACTGCAGGTGCTGCAGCTTAAGCATTTAGAGGCCATTGTCTTCTTACCACAATCTCCATTGGCCTTGCCAGCTTTTCTTTAAAAGTTGACCAACCATGCTCCCTTTGGACTTGTTTGTAGGTAATTTGCAATTGAGGGGGGCGCGGCCATAATTTAATGTTTTTTCTTTCTGTCACTGCAGGTGCTGCAGATTAAGCATTTAGAGGCCATTGTCTTCTTACCACAATGTCCATTGGCCTTGCCAGCTTTTCTTTCAAAGTTGACCAATTCTGCTCCCTTTGGACTTGTTTGTAGGTAATTTGCAATTGAGGGGGGCGCGGCCATAATTTAATGTTTTTTTCTTTCTGTCACTGCAGGTGCTGCAGCTTAGGCATTTAGAGGCAATTGTCTTCTTACCACAATGTCCATTGGCCTTGACAGCTTTTCCTTCAAAGTTGACCAATTCTGCTCCCTTTGGATTTGTTTGTAGGTAATTTGCAATTAAGTGTGGCGCGGCCATAATTTAATGTTTTTTCTCTCTGTCACTGCAGGTGCTGCAGCTTAAGCATTTAGAGGCCATTTTCTTCTTACCACTATGTCCATTGGCCTTTCCAGCTTTTCTTTCAAAGTTGACCAATTCTGCTCCCTTTTGATTTGTTTGTAGGTAATTTGCAATTGAGGAGGGCGCGGCCATAATTTAATGTTTTTTCTTTCTGTCACTGCAGGTGCTGAAGCTTAAGCATTTAGAGGCCATTGTCTTCTTACCACAATGTCCATTGGCCTTGCCAGCTTTTCTTTCAAAGTTGACAAAGTCTGCCCCCTTTGGACTTGTTTGTAGGTAATTTGCAATTGAGGGGGGCGCGGCCATAATTTAATATTTTTTCTTTCTGTCACTGCAGGTGCTGCAGCTTAAGCATTTAGAGGCCATTGTCTTCTTACCACAATGTCCATTGGCCTTGCCAGCTTTTCTTTCAAAGTTGACCAACCATGCTCTCTTTGGAATTGTTTGTAGGTAATTTGCAATTGAGGGGGGCGCGGCCATAATTTAATGTTTTTTCTTTCTGTCACTGCAGGTGCTGCAGCTTAAGCATTTAGAGGCAATAGTCTTCTTACCACAATGTCCGTTGGCCTTGCCAGGTTTTCCTTCAAAGTTGACCAATTCTGCTCCCTTTGGACTTGTTTGTAGGTAATTTGCAATTGAGAGGGGTGCGGCCATAATTTAATGTTTTTTCCTTCTGTCACTGCAGGTGCTGCAGCTTAAGCATTTAGAGGCCATTGTCTTCTTACAACAATGTCCATTGGCCTTGCCAGCTTTTCTTTCAAAGTTGACCAATTCTGCTCCCTTTGGACTTGTTTGTAGGTACATTGCAATTGAGGGGGGCGCGGCCATAATTTAATGTTTTTTTCTTTCTGTCACTGCAGGTGCTGCAGCTTAGGCATTTAGAGACAATTGTCTTCGGGTAATTTGCAATTGAGGGGGGCGCGGCCATAATTTAATGTTTTTTCTTTCTGTCACTGCAGGTGCTGCAGCTTAAGCATTTAGAGGCCATTGTCTTCTTACCACAATGTCCATTGGCCTTGCCAGCTTTCTTTCAAAGTTGACCAACTCTGCTCCCTTTGGACTTGTTTGTAGGTAATTTGCAATTGAGGGGGGCGCGGCCATAATTTAATGTTTTTTTCTTACTGTCACTGCGGTTGCTGCAGCTTAGGCATTTAGAGGCAATTGTCTTCTTACCACAATGTCTATAGGCCTTGCCAGCTTTTCTTTCAAAGTTGACCAATTCTGCTCCCTTTGGACTTGTTTGAAGGTAATTTGAAATTACAGTGAGGCGCGGCCATAATTTAAGTTTTTTCTTTCTGTCACTGCAGGTGCTGCAGCTTAAGCATTTAGAGGCCATTGTCTTCTTACCACAATATCTATTGGCCTTGCCAGCTTTTCTTTCAAAGTTGATAAATTCTGCACCCTTTGGACTTGTTTGTAGGTAATTTGCAATTGAGGGGGCGCAGCCATAATTTAAAGTTTTTTTCTCTCTGTCACTGCAGGTGCTGCAGCTTAAGCATTTAGAGGCCATTGTCTTCTTACCACAATGTACATTGGCCTTGCCAGCTTTTCTTTCAAAGTTGACCAATTCTGCTCCCTTTGGACTTGTTTGTAGGTACATTGCAATTGAGGGGGGCGCGCCATAATTTAATGTTTTTTTCTTTCTGTCACTGCAGGTGCTGCAGCTTAGGCATTTAGAGACAATTGTTTTCGGGTAATTTGCAATTGAGGGGGGGCGCGACCATAATTTAATGTTTTTTCTTTCTGTCACTGCAGGTGCTGCAGCTTAAGCATTTAGAGGCCATTGTCTTCTTACCACAATGTCTATTGGCCTTGCCAGCTTTTCTTTCAAAGTTGACCAACTCTGCTCCCTTTGGACTTGTTTGTAGGTAATTTGCAATTGAGGGGGGCGCGGCCATAATTTAATGTTTTTTTCTTACTGTCACTGCAGGTGCTGCAGCTTAGGCATTTAGAGGCAATTGTCTTCTTACCACAATGTCTATTGGCCTTGCCAGCTTTTCTTTCAAAGTTGACCAATTCTGCTCCCTTTGGACTTGTTTGAAGGTAATTTGAAATTACGGTGAGGCGCGGCCATAATTTAATGTTTTTTCTTTCTGTCACTGCAGGTGCTGCAGCTTAAGCATTTAGAGGCCATTGTCTTCTTACCACAATGTCCATTGGCCTTGCCAGGTTTTCCTTCAAAGTTGACCAATTCTGCTCCCTTTGGATTTGTTTGTAGGTAATTTGCAATTGAGGGGGGCGCGGCCATAATTTAATGTTTTTTCTTTCTGTCACTGCAGGTGCTGCAGCTTAAGCATTTAGAGGCCATTGTCTTCTTACCACAATGTCCATTGGCCATGCCAGCTTTTCTTTCAAAGTTGACAAAGTCTGCTCCCTTTGGACTTGTTTGTAGGTAATTTGCAATTGAGGGGGGCGCGGCCATAATTTAAAGTTTTTTCTCTCTGTCACTGCAGGTGCTGCAGCTTAAGCATTTAGAGGCCATTTTCTTCTTACCACTATGTCCATTGGCCTTGCCAGCTTTTCTTTGAAAGTTGACCAACTCTGCTCCCTTTGGACTTGTTTGTAGGTAATTTGCAATTGAGGGGGGCGCGGCCATAATTTAATGTTTTTTTCTTTCTGTCACTGCAGGTGCTGCAGCTTAGGCATTTAGAGACAATTGTCTTCGGGTAATTTGCAATTGAGGGGGGCGCGGCCATAATTTAATGTTTTTTCTTTCTGTCACTGCAGGTGCTGCAGCTTAAGCATTTAGAGGCCATTGTCTTCTTACCACAATGTCCATTGGCCTTGCCAGCTTTCTTTCAAAGTTGACCAACTCTGCTCCCTTTGGACTTGTTTGTAGGTAATTTGCAATTGAGGGGGGCGCGGCCATAATTTAATGTTTTTTTCTTACTGTCACTGCGGTTGCTGCAGCTTAGGCATTTAGAGGCAATTGTCTTCTTACCACAATGTCTATAGGCCTTGCCAGCTTTTCTTTCAAAGTTGACCAATTCTGCTCCCTTTGGACTTGTTTGAAGGTAATTTGAAATTACAGTGAGGCGCGGCCATAATTTAAGTTTTTTCTTTCTGTCACTGCAGGTGCTGCAGCTTAAGCATTTAGAGGCCATTGTCTTCTTACCACAATATCTATTAGCCTTGCCAGCTTTTCTTTCAAAGTTGATAAATTCTGCACCCTTTGGACTTGTTTGTAGGTAATTTGCAATTGAGGGGGCGCAGCCATAATTTAAAGTTTTTTTCTCTCTGTCACTGCAGGTGCTGCAGCTTAAGCATTTAGAGGCCATTGTCTTCTTACCACAATGTCCATTGGCCTTGCCAGCTTTTCTTTCAAAGTTGACCAATTCTGCTCCCTTTGGACTTGTTTGTAGGTACATTGCAATTGAGGGGGGCGCGGCCATAATTTAATGTTTTTTCTTTCTGTCACTGCAGGTGCTGCAGCTTAAGCATTTAGAGGCCATTGTCTTCTTACCACAATGTCCATTGGCCATGCCAGCTTTTCTTTCACAGTTGACAAAGTCTGCTCCCTTTGGACTTGTTTGTAGGTAATTTGCAATTGAGGGGGGCGCGGCCATAATTTAAAGTTTTTTTCTCTCTGTCACTGCAGGTGCTGCAGCTTAAGCATTTAGAGGCCATTTTCTTCTTACCACTATGTCCATTGGCCTTGCCAGCTTTTCTTTGAAAGTTGACCAACTCTGCTCCCTTTGGACTTGTTTGTAGGTAATTTGCAATTGAGGGGGGCGCGGCCATAATTTAATGTTTTTTTCTTTCTGTCACTGCAGGTGCTGCAGCTTAGGCATTTAGAGACAATTGTCTTCGGGTAATTTGCAATTAAGGGGGGCGCGGCCATAATTTAATGTTTTTTCTTTCTGTCACTGCAGGTGCTGCAGCTTAAGCATTTAGAGGCCATTGTCTTCTTACCACAATGTCCATTGGCCTTGCCAGCTTTCTTTCAAAGTTGACCAACTCTGCTCCCTTTGGACTTGTTTGTAGGTAATTTGCAATTGAGGGGGCGCGGCCATAATTTAATGTTTTTTTTCTTACTGTCACTGCGGTTGCTGCAGCTTAGGCATTTAGAGGCAATTGTCTTCTTACCACAATGTCTATAGGCCTTGCCAGCTTTTCTTTCAAAGTTGACCAATTCTGCTCCCTTTGGACTTGTTTGAAGGTAATTTGAAATTACAGTGAGGCGCGGCCATAATTTAAGTTTTTTCTTTCTGTCACTGCAGGTGCTGCAGCTTAAGCATTTAGAGGCCATTGTCTTCTTACCACAATATCATTGGCCTTGCCAGCTTTTCTTTCAAAGTTGATAAATTCTGCACCCTTTGGACTTGTTTGTAGGTAATTTGCAATTGAGGGGGGCGCAGCCATAATTTAAGTTTTTTTCTTCTGTCACTGCAGGTGCTGCAGCTTAAGCATTTAGAGGCCATTGTCTTCTTACCACAATGTACATTGGCCTTGCCAGCTTTTCTTTCAAAGTTGACCAATTCTGCTCCCTTTGGACTTGTTTGTAGGTACATTGCAATTGAGGGGGGCGCGGCCATAATTTAATGTTTTTTTCTTCTGTCATCGCAGGTGCTGCAGTTAAGCATTTAGAGGCCATTTATTTTCTTAGGCCACAAGCTTTGGGCATTTCTTTTACCAATTCTATGCCTTGCCAGCTTTTCTTTCAAAGTTGACTAACTCTGCTCCCTTTGACTTGTTTGTAGGTAATTTGCAATTGAGGGGGCCAGCCATAATTTAATGTTTTTTTCTTACTGTCACTGCAGGTGCTGCAGCTTAGGCATTTAGAGGCAATTGTCTTCTTACCACAATGTCTATTGGCCTTGCCAGCTTTTCTTCAAAGTTGACCAATTCTGCTCCCTTTGGACTTGTTTGTAAGGTAATTTGAAATTAGGTGTGAGGCGCGGCCATAATTTAATGTTTTTTCTTTCTGTCACTGCAGGTGCTGCAGCTTAAGCATTTAGAGGCCATTGTCTTCTTACCACAATGTCCATTGGCCTTGCCAGTTTTCTTCAAAGTTGACAAATTCTGCTCCCTTTGGACTTGTTTGTAGGTAATTTGCAATTGAGGGGGCGCGGCCATAATTTAAGTTTTTTCTTTCTGTCACTGCAGGTGCTGCAGCTTAAGCATTTAGAGGCCATTGTCTTCTTACCACAATGTCCATTGGCCTTGCCAGCTTTTCTTTCAAAGTTGACAAAGTCTGCTCCCTTTGGACTTGTTTGTAGGTAATTTGCAATTGAGGGGGCGCGGCCATAATTTAAAGTTTTTTCTTTCTGTCACTGCAGGTGCTGCAGCTTAAGCATTTAGAGGCCATTGTCTTCTTACCACAATGTCATTGGCCTTGCCAGCTTTTCTTTCAAAGTTGACAATCTGCTCCCTTTGGACTTGTTTGTAGGTAATTTGCAATTGAGGGGGCGCAGCCATAATTTAATGTTTTTTTCTTTCTGTCACTGCAGGTGCTGCAGCTTAGGCATTTAGAGGCCATTGTCTTCTTACCACAATTCATTGGCCTTGCCAGCTTTTCTTTCAAAGTTGACCAAAACCCGCTCCCTTTGGATTGTTTGTAGGTAATTTGCAATTGAGGGGGGCGGGCATAATTTAATGTTTTTTTCTTTTGTCACTGCAGGTGCTGCAGCTTAGCATTTAGAGGCCATTGTCTTCTTACCACAATGTCCATTGGCCTTGCCAGCTTTTCTTTCAAAGTTGAGTAATTCTGCTCCCTTTGGACTTGTTTGTAGGTAATTTGCAATTGAGGGGGGCGCGGCCATAATTTAATGTTTTTTCTTTCTGTCACTGCAGTGCTGCAGCTTAGCATTTAGAGGCCATTGTCTTCTTACCACAATGTCCATTGGCCTTGCCAGCTTTCTTTCAAAGTTGACCAAATTCTGCTTCCTTTGGACTTGTATTGTAGGTAATTTGCAATTACGGTGAGGCGCGCGGCCATAATTTAATGTTTTTTCTTTCTGTCACTGCAGGTGCTGCAGCTTAAGCATTTAGAGGCCATTGTCTTCTTACCACAATATTCTATTGGCCTTGCCAGCTTTTCTTTCAAGTTGACAAAGTTGCTCCCTTTGGACTTGTTTGTAGGTAATTTGCAATCGGGGGGGCGCGGCCATAATTTAAGTTTTTTTCTTTCTGTCACTGCAGGTGCTGCAGCTTAAGCATTTAGAGGCCATTGTCTTCTTACCACAATGTCCATTGGCCTTGCCAGCTTTCTTTCAAAGTTGACAAACTCTGCTCCCTTTGGCTTGTTTGTAGGTAATTTGCAATTGAGGGGGGCGCGGCCATAATTTAATGTTTTTTTTTTTGTCACTGCAGGTGCTGCAGCTTAAGCATTTAGAGGCATTTGTCTTCTTACCACAATGTCCTTTGGCTTGCCAGCCTTTCTTTCAAGGTTGACAAATATGCTCCCTTTGGACTTGTTTGTAGGTAATTTGCAATTGGGGGGGGGGCGCAGCCATAATTTAATGTTTTTTCTTTCTGTCACTGCAGGTGTGCTGCAGCTTAGCATTTAGAGGCCATTGTCTTCTTACACAATGTCATTGGCCTTGCCAGCTTTTCTTTCAAAGTTGACCAACTCTGCTCCCTTTGGACTTGTTTGTAGGTAATTTGCTATTGAGGGGGGCGCGGCCATAATTTAATGTTTTTTTTTCTGTCACTGCAGGTGCTGCAGCTTAAGCATTTAGAGGCATTGTCTTCTTACCACAATATCTATTGGCCTTGCCAGCTTTTCTTTCAAAGTTGACAAAGTTGCTCCCTTTGGACTTGTTTGTAGGTAATTTGCAATTGAGGGGGGCGTGGTCATAATTTAATGTTTTTTTCTTTATGTCACTGCAGGTTCTGCAGCTTAGGCATTAGAGGCCATTTCTTCTTACCACATGTCTATTGGCCTTGCCAGCTTTTCTTTCAAAGTTGACAAAGTCTGCTCCCTTTGGACTTGTTTGTAGGTAATTTGCAATCGGTGGGGGCGGGCCATAATTTAAAGTTTTTTTCTTTCTGTCACTGCAGGTGCTGCAGCTTAAGCATTTAGAGGCCATTGTCTTCTTACCACAATGTCCATTGGCCTTGCCAGCTTTCTTTCAAAGTTGACAAACTCTGCTCCCTTTGGACTTGTTTGTAGGTAATTTGCAATTGAGGGGGGCGCGCCATAATTTAATGTTTTTTTTTTTGTCACTGCAGGTGCTGCAGCTTAAGCATTTAGAGGCATTTTCTTCTTACCACAATGTCCTTGGCTTGCCAGCCTTTCTTTCAAGGTTGACAAATTATGCTCCCTTTGGACTTGTTTTAGGTAATTTGCATTGGGGGGGGGCGCGACCATAATTTAATGTTTTTTCTTTCTGTCTTGCAGGTGCTGCAGCTTAAGCATTTAGAGGCCATTGTCTTCTTACTACAATGTCCATTGGCCTTGCCAGCTTTTCTTTCAAGTTGACCAACTCTGCTCCCTTTGGGCTTGTTTGTAGGTAATTTGCTATTGAGGGGGGGCGCGGCCATAATTTAATGTTTTTTTTTCTGTCACTGCAGGTGCTGCAGCTTAAGCATTTAGAGGCCATTGTCTTCTTACCACAATATCTATTGGCCTTGCCAGCTTTTCTTTCAAAGTTGACCAAAAGTCGCTCCCTTTAGACTTGTTTGTAGGTAATTTGCAATTGAGGGGGGCGTGGTCATAATTTAATGTTTTTTTTCTTTATGTCACTGCAGGTTCTGCAGCTTAGGCAATTAGAGGCCATTTTCTTCTTACCACAATGTCTATTGGCCTTGCCAGCTTTTCTTTCAAAGTTGACCAATTCTGCTCCCTTTGGACTTGTTTGTAGGTAATTTGCAATTGAGGGGTGCGCGGCCATAATTTAATGTTTTTTCTTTTTGTCACTGCAGGTGCTGCAGCTTAAGCATTTAGAGGCATTTGTCTTCTTACCACAATGTCCTTTGGCCTTGCCAGCTTTTCTTTCAAGGTTGACAAATTATGCTCCGTTTGGACTTGTTTGTAGGTAATTTGCAATTGAGGGGGGCGCAGCCATAATTTAATGTTTTTCCTTTCTGTCACTGCAGGTGCTGCAGGTTAAGCATTTAGAGGCCATTGTCTTCTTACCACAGTGTCCATTGGCCTTGCCAGCTTTTCTTTCAAAGTTGACAAAGTCTGCTCCCTTTGGACTTGTTTGTAGGTAATTTTCAATTTTGGGGAGCGAGGCCATAATTTAAAGTTTTTTTCTTTCTGTCACTGCAGGTGCTGCAGCTTAAGCATTTAGAGGCCATTGTCTTCTTACCACAATGTCCATTGGCCTTGCCAGCTTTTTTTTCAAAGTTGACCAACCATGCTCCCTTTGGACTTGTTTGTAGGTAATTTGCAATTGAGGGGGGCGCGCCATAATTTAATGTTTTTTCTTTCTGTCACTGCAGGTGCTGCAGCTTAAGCATTTAGAGGCCATTTTCTTCTTACCACTATGTCCATTGGCCTTACCAGCTTTTCTTTCAAAGTTGACCAATTCTGCACCCTTTGGACTTGTTTATAGATAATTTGCTATTGAGGGGGGGCGCGGACATAATTTAATGATTTTTCTTTCTGTCTTTGCAGGTGCTGCAGCTTAAGCATTTAGAGGCCATTTTCTTCTTACCACAATGTCCATTGGCCTTGCCAGCTCTTCTTTCTAAGTTGACCAACCATGCTCCCTTTGGACTTGTTTGTAGGTAATTTGCAATTGAGGGGGGGCGCGGCCATAATTTAAAGTTTTTTCTCTCTGTCACTGCAGGTGCTGCAGCTTAAGCATTTAGAGGCCATTGTCTTCTTACCACAATGTCCATTGGCCTTGCCTACAGGAGCACCTTCCTTCTTCTGGACCCACAAACCACCAAAAACAAAGACTAAACCAGCCTCCCGAAATAAAGACAAAATCCAAGCTATGCTATGCTATGCTATGGCCTATGCATTGACGATGCATGTCCTTTCTGAGCTGCTCTTGTCCTTGAAGAGCCGTACTTCTTTATGAGCTGCTGTCTTCCTCTTGTGGATCATTTTTAGCAAGATTTTTCAAACTGCAACTTCCTACCACTTCTCCTTTTGGGTGTCTTTTTAAGGGGATTTTGAGCTTTTTACATTTGGCTTAGCCAGACTGGTACCTGAAGTCAACTGAGAAGTGCCAGAAGCATGATGGAAATCCTTTCTTGGGGTCTTTGGAATGGCTCCTAATGTGTAGGCTAAATAGATGGGCGGAGAATTTGAATGTAGATTTTCGTAAATGGGTTGTGTCCGCAATAAGCAGCAATTGTGTGGCTTTTCTTATGTCTGCTCCCAGCTCATTTTCAACATCTCCACAATACATGTGAATCACAGGCCTTGCTGCCACCCAAGGTCCAAACCAATTTGGGCTATTGCTTCTCGACCTTTTGGCTGAGATCAGGTGTATTGCTTCATTGTGGTGTGTCTGTTCTTGGCTGAAGGGTGCCTAGGGTACCCGGCTCCTTGGCCTGGGGGGATTGTCTCACTTACGTGGGACTTCACCTCCCTACTGCTATTAGGGAGCCGGCTTAGTCCTTGGGCAACGAGGAGGGATCCCCGGCGACAGGCCGAGCCCGTGTTGGACGGTAAAGCCTTTCACCATTGCGGCTACCATGCTGTGTGTAGTTCACACTACAACTGGCTCCAGCCAGCTTATGAACACGATTAAATTCGAGGTTCCCGACAAACACATTGGGTTCAACAACCCTCGTGAATTTTCCGTTCAAGTTCTGAGGGACTTGCTGTACGTACGAGATGGGGATGAGTTCTGCCTGCAGGAGTAGGGGCAGAGCACGTATATCCTCGCATTAAAAACCAGGGATGCATTTCAACACCTGTATGAGCGTATCCAGGCTGCGAGGAATAGCACACTGCTGGAGGGTGTTGAGGTTACGTGTCTGTATGGCCTTGTTGAAGTTCCCCTGGTGGTTTACATGCACAACCCCTATGTTGCCGCTGAGGAAATAACACTGTTCTTACTTTGATTCTGTGCATCGGTAATATTTGTGGGGAGTGTCAACGGCCGAAGCCTTTTATGGAACTGTAATCGCCGTTTCATGGTGCGCTTTCGACCGGACCCTGAGAGTATGGCAGGCGTTGCATACCCGCCCTCCACGGTGGTGCTGGGGAAGGATCATGGCTTCTTGTTTTTTAATGGGATGCCACTGAGATGCCGGAATTGTGGGGACCGTGGTCATGTACAAAATGACTGTAAGAAACCGAAACTGAGCCAATGCCACAACTGCAGTGAATGGGGACATACCTCCAAGGACTGCAAGCGAGATCCAATGTGCAGTGGCTGTGGGTCAACTTCCCACTTGTTTGGAGGGTGCCCGTTGCGGACAAGGCCTCAAAGCAGCTCCCGTGCACCTGCGGCTAGTTCCGCAGGAGTGCCTGCCTCAGCACGGCCAGTTCGGGAGCTGCAAGTAGGAGCTATGCAGATGCTTTGGCTGGTGCCAGACCATGTGCCCTGTGACTAGTACGCCAGTGACACCCCCGCCAAGTGACTCGGCTACATTTGGCAGAGCGGCAGAGCGACCCACTTCCGCAGGAGACAGGGTTCCACCTGGTTGGAAGATGGGACACTCTCAGAGTGCCACAGAGAAGGCATGGCAGACAGTCCCGACAAGGAGGCGCAAACCTAAGAGAATGGACGGCCCTGCCCAGATGCCAGCTGTGATGATGGTCCGAGTGCCTGCCCAGATGTCAGCCCAGATGTCTGCCCTGATGTTGATCCTGCTGTTGATCCTGATGCCCCCCCTGATGTTCCGCCTGATGTCCATCATTCAGAGGAGGATGTCGAAGCGGATCCTGATGTCTGCCCTGGTGATGTCCCCGAGATGACTGCAGGAGTCCTTGAGGTGATGGAAACACCACTCTCTGATGCGGGGACGACGTCTTCATGTCGGACGGTTCCTGTGGATTGGATGGACCTCAGCTCTTGTGGCAAGAGCAGCCGGGATGACATCCCGGAGCCAAGTAGTAAGGTTTCTCGCATTGACAAAGAAAGCCTTTTGAGACCTGCAGGGACAGGCCAGTTCGAGTGTCTCTCTGACAGTGATACGGACTCCTTGCAGACTGTGTCGACCACTGGTTCGCCCTTTGTGATTGAGTTTGATTTGGAGAGTTTTGAACACTAAAAAGACACTGTAAATGGCAGAAATCCACATAGCCACTCTTAACGTGAGAAGCTTAAAGAGTCCGGTCAGACGAGCTGCTTTATTTACTTGGCTGTTAACTTTGAAGTTTGAGTTTTTTTCTTACAGGAGTGTGGCATTGACCATGAACTTTCATATTCGGACTTTAAAAAGGACTGGCCAGCTGGGCCTTCAGTATGGTCTGGGTCCAATGAAAATAAGGCAGCGAGTGTAGGGATCCTATTTAAGAATGCAAATGTGGACATTTTATCTGTCACTGAAATTGTCCCAGGTCGAGCCTTAATGGTCCATGCCACTTTTAATAATTTTATCTGCCGTTTTCTGAATATCTATGCATCTCCTGTTAAAAATGATCGTTTTCCCTGTATGACAACATGCCGCTTTTCCTGACAGGTCCTGATCTGGTGATACTGGGGGGTGATTTTAATTGTGTTATGCTGGGGGAAGGAGGCAAGGTGGGAATGTACACAGGAAACCTGACAGGTCGTCTAGTATGTTGAAAAGTCTGCTAACTGATTTTAAGCTTTTAGATGTCTGGAGAAAGTCCCACCCAACTGATCCTGGCACAACATGGAAAAGCGGGTTAGTAGAATCACGTATTCATTTTATTGTTCCGTCTGCTGAGGTTTTAACTTGAATGCTGTGGGTATGATTGCCAATATTTTTTCTGACCATGTATTACTTACTTGCCACCTTAAAAACTCCCTGGAGAACCAAATTTGGTAAGCCCACATGGAACTTAATGTACAACTCTTGGAGGATGAATGCGTTAAGAATGAGTTTCTGGCCAAATACGAGGGTTGGAGGAGGCGAAAGCGCCCTAATCAGAGTATGTTGGCCTGGTGGCAGTGTGTCAAAACCCAGATAAGGGAATTTTTTCATTAAAGTTGGGAAAAGAAAGGCCCGTGAAAAAAGGAAGTGTTTTAGAGATTTTAATATACAGTTGCAGACCCTCCATAAACTGAAGGGGTGGGGGGTGCCAGGAGTGGATCTTGAAATTGCCAATCCCCGGGGGTGAAATCCAGACGTTCCAGAGCAAAAAGGTAGAGAAGTAATTTTTAATGCCCGTGTAAAATATTTAGAAGAAGGTGAAACGTGTTCCAGGTTTTTCTTTAAAAAAATTAATGATAAGAAACAAGGCATTATCAGCTCGAAGGACAGTCTACCAAACAAGGTATTTAGATGAAGTTTTTAAGTTTTATAAGGATCTTTTTAGTCTCAAACATGTTGATGGTTCTACCCTTGCTAGTAACTTAAATGTTTTATCCCAGTTTTTAAGTAGTGAAGACCAAGACCTTTTAAGCAGCGATGTGACACCGAGCAAGATTGAGCAGGCCTTAGAAGTTTTGAGAGGGTCGATCTCCTGGATCTGATGGTCTTCCCATTGAATTTTATCTTTGTTTTTGGGATTTTATTAAGGGGGATCTTTTTAACATTTTTACTGAGGTTTTTAAGACATGCCTTTTTCCAGGAGTGGGGTAAAAGATCTAATTACATTGATTTTTAAAAAGGGAGACAAGTGTAAATTGGAAAACTGGAGGCCAATATCCTTATTAAACACAGATTACAAAATTATTGCTAAAGTGATTGCTGAACGTATGAAAGGTGTCATAGCGCAAGTAATTGACCCAGATCAGGTATGTGGTGGCCCAGGCAGATCAATTTGGGGGCACCTAAACTTGATCCGAGACCTGATCTGGTATCAGAAAGACCGTAACCAACCACTTGCCATTTTATCATTGGATTTTATGAAGCCTTTGACAGGGTCTCCCACTTTTATCTTTTTAAGGTTTTGGAGAGAATGGGCTTCCCCGCCGTTTTTATCCAGAAAATAGCTCTTTTATACAACCAGTCTTTTGCAGAGGTGTTAGTTAATGGGTTTCTAACCGCTGAAGTTGGTCTTCTCTCGGGGGTCAAGCAAGGGTGCCCCATATCCCCTCTCTTGTTCATTTGTGCTATTGAACCCTTGTTATGCCTGTTACGCGGGATAAAGTAATACGGGGAATCCCTATTCCGGGAGGTGGTGGGAGACAGGTTAAATCTCTGGGTTACATGGATGACATCTCAATCTATTGTACTAGTACAGCATCCGCTAATAGACCTATTTTAACAACGGAGATATTCAGCTTAGGTTCTGGGTTTAAATTAAATACCACTAAATGTGCCTGTATGATTGTGGGTGAATGGGAGTCAGATCCCCCCAGGATTCCCATACAAGCAGATGGAATTAAATACTTGGTGTACTTTATAACCCTGTCAATGATGGTAAGGAGAATTGAGATGTAGTATTGAACAAGATCGACCAGAAGGTTTCCCTATGGCAATTGCGCAAACTGTCCATGGAGGGTAAGATTCTGGTGATTAAAATGGTCTTGCTTCCCATTATTCTTTATGCCGCCATGGTTTTCCCCCCAACCCCCTATATTTAAAGAGACTCATGAAGCCCATTTTTATTTCTTATAGGGGTCCAAGATGGAGAAGTTGAGGAGGGTGGTGGTGTGCAAATGCAAGAAGAATGGTGATAAAGGTGTGCCAGATCTTAAATAGTTTTTATTCATCAAATTCTTTATTTTCTATTGTAAAAATCTTAACAATGTTGGTGCGTTCCCCTATTTTTTAAGGTATGCTACTGGTTTTATTTTTAGGAAATTAAGTTTTACTATCCCTAGGAATTTTCCAGTTCTTTTATCTCTGCCCAATCAGTATAAGATTTTAACTTACATTATTGATGAATATACTTTGACCCAGATAGACCATCAGACTCTTCTTGATCAGCGCAAACTCACAGTGATATGTAAAGGGCACGAACAAATGGAAGATGTGTTGAATTTTTCTCCCTCCAGGTTCCGTGTGGTGTGGAACAATGTTGCATGTCCGGCTCTCAGCAATACGCAAAAGGATCTGGCATGGCAAATTGTTCATCAGTGTCTCCCAACGAGGGCCTTCCAGCACCACAGAGGGCTTGTATCTACTGCTAGGTGCCCCAGGGACAGATGTGCACCTGATAAGTCTGTGTTTCATGTATTTTGGAGTTGTCCCTATGCCCAAGAGCTCTGGAAAGCAGTGGGGACACTCCTAAAATGGATATGTGGGTTGCACTTTGAATATACCATAAATTACAATGTCACAGTTTACAATTGCCCTACCATGAGCCAGGCCCGAGTGGCATGGCTCATGATCAACTGTTTTAAAGAAGCTTTAAGGAAAATGCGAAACATTTTATTGTTTAAACGTGACATAATTTCTGTAAAGGGTTGTATTGGACTTGCTTTATATGATATGTACACTTATTACCGACGAGACTGTAAAAACATAGGTTTCAAAGAAGTAAAAAAGGTTTGGTGTTTGCAAGTCTGGAACACATACCTGTATATGTAATTTGCTTATGATCTTTGTTTTATGTGGTTTTAAGTGTTTTATACTAGTTTTATTACATGTTTTTTATTGTTTTATGTACATTGCTTGTTATTATTCTTCATGTACTTGAATTGATTGTTGTGTTTTGCCCTTGTTTAATAAAACTTATTTGAAATTAAAAAAAATCTGTTCTTATCAGTTTAATATCTGATACGTCCCCTATCTGGGGACCATATATTAAATGGATTTTTAGAACAGGGAGATGGAAGAAGAGCTTGCTCTGTCCACTCCACACATTGACCTGGTATTGCAGTACCTCCAGGACCGGTGCACCCCTTTCCTAACCCTGTTTCCAAAAGCAGAATTCATTTCACATGAAAGAATAGCCCAAAAACCAAGCCATTTGCTAGTACAGTGGCTTAGTGGCTAGCAGCATTAAAGCCATATGCTTTTTCTTGATTCAAATTTCCCGCCTTTTTGTCGAAGCTGTGAAATTTCACGCGTTTCTATTCAATTTCGTTTTTTGTGTTTTTTAGGGGGTTCCTGTGTGTTTTTCGGAGTTTTTTAACTTTTCTTTCAAAGTTGACCAATTCTGCTCCCTTTGGACTTGTTTGTAGGTAATTTGCAATTGAGGGGGGCGCGGCCATAATTTAATGTTTTTTCTTTCTGTCACTGCAGGTGCTGCAGCTTAAGCATTTAGAGGCCATTGTCTTCTTATCACAATGTCCATTGGCCTTGCCTACAGGATCACCTTCCTTCTTTCGCAACAACTCCAGAGAAGTGTGGGCTGGAATGAAGCTATTGACTGGGTTTAAGGCAAGGTCAGATCAGGGGGGTGGGGGGCTGATCATGGCTAATGAAATGAAAGAATTTTTCAACAGATTCAACAATAAAGGTGCGATGTCAACAGGGGAGAGGGCCGGGGAGCGACAAGCAATATCAACTGGGGGGAGGAAGTTAGAGACTTTCTTGATCTCCGAAAATGATGTGAGGGAACAGTTTAGTAAGCTGGTCATTGGTAAAGCAGCAGGGCCTGATGGTATCTGTCCACATGTCCTCAGAGTGTGTGCAAATCAGTTGTGCACTGTCTTCCAGCACCTGTTTAACTGGAGCTTACAATCACAGAGAGTACCAGTTCTATGGAAGACTTCTTGCCTGGTGCCGGTTCCCAAGACTACCTTCCCGAGCTCCCATAACGACTATAGACCGGTGGCCTTAACATCCAGTCCTTGGAGAGAATTGTACTTGCCTACTTGTGTCCGAGGGTGTCTGCTTTTACGGACCCCCTTCAGTTTGCGTATCGGCAGAGTCTGGGGGTGGACGATGCTGTAGAGTACCTGCTACAAACTGTCCAAAAAGGAATGTACTATGATGGAACCACTGTGCTTGCCATGTTCTTCGATTTCTCCAGTGCATTCAATACCTTACAGCCACTATTATTACGTAAAAAGCTGGTTGAAATGGCGGTTGATGAGGGATTAGTGAATTGGATCATTGATTACCTGTCGGACAGGCCACAGTTCGTAAGGCTGGGGGCGGCCGTATCGGATAGTGTTCGGAGCAGTGTTGGAGCCCCTCAGGGAACGGTGCTGTCACCATTCCTTTTTACGTTATACACAGCTGATATTCAGTATAAATCAGACCTTTGTCACCTTCAGAAGTAGTCGAAGGTATTGAGAGAGGCCGGGGGGAGGAGGAATACAGAAGGGTGGTTTTGGACTTTGTTGACTGGTGCCAGGCTAACCATTTAGAACTCAACATAAAGAAAACCAGGGAGTTGGTGTTGAGTTATGGAAGGTGCATGAAGGATTACTTACCTATCACTATTGATGGTCAGGATGTGGAGATGGTGGAGAATTTCAAATATTTGGGGGTTCACCTGGACAGCAAGCTTGATTGGAGGTGCCATATGGAGAAGCTTTGCAAGAAAGGGATGAGTAGATGTTACTTCCTAAGGAAGTTAAGGTCATTTAATGTGTGTAGCAAAATGCTTGAAATGTTCTACCAATCTATTGTGGCGAGTGCAATCTTTGCTGCAATAATATGCTGGGGTAGCAGTGTGCGCACAGCTGACGCTAATAAGCTGAATAAACTTATCAAGAAGGCTAGTGCGGCGGTGGGTCTACAACTTAGGACTTTCGAGGAGGTATTAGAGGATAGAATTAATAAGAAATGCAAGGCTATAGTGAGCAACAATACACACCCGCTCTCTGAACTGTTTGCTAAGCAGAAGAGCACATTCAGCAAGCGTCTAATCCATCTAATGTGTAAAAAGGAAAGATACAGAAAATTGTTTGTTCCAACAGCTGTGGGGATGTTTAACAAATGTATGAGTGTAAAACATCCCAAGACTAAGTGAAGTTCTATGTGTATGGGGGGGAATAGGTGAGGTACTTGTACCAGTCTACCCGCATCTGCTGTCCATATAGACTTATTTTGTAAAGTGTGTAATGTTCTTGATCTTTGTGCTGCTGCTGTAATACTGTAATTTCCTCCGGGATCAATAAAGTTTATCTTATCTTATCTTATCTTATCTTTCTTCTGGACCCATAAACCACCAAAAACAAAGACTAAACCAGCCTCCCGAAATAAAGACAAAATCCAAGCTATGCTATGCTATGGCCTTTGCATTGACGATGCATGTCCTTTCTGAGCTGCTCTTGTCCTTGAAGAGCCGTACTCCTTATGAGTTGCTGTCTCCCTCTTGTGGATCATTTTTAGCAAGACTTTTCAAGCTGCAACTTCCTACCACTTCTCCTTTTGGGTGTCTTTTTAAGAGGATTTTGAGCTTTTTACATTTGGCTTAGCCAGTCTGGTACCTAAAGTCAACTGAGAAGTGCCAGAACCATGATGGAAATCTTTTCTTGGGGTTATTGGAATGGCTTCAAATGTGTAGGCTAAATAGATGGGCGGAGAATTTGAATGTAGATTTTCGTAAATGGGTAGTGTCTGCAATAAGCAGCAATTGTGTGGCTTTTCTTGTGTCTGCTCCCAACTCATTTTCAACATTTCCACAATACATGTGAATCGCAGGCCTTGCTCCCACCCTAGGTCCAAACCAATTTGGGTTATCGCTTCTCGGCCTTTTGGCCACGATCAAGTGCTGTGTAGCAGGAGATTGTGGTTGAAGGGTGCCTGCGGTACCTGGCTCCTTGGCCTGGGGGGATTGTCTCACTTCGGTGGGACTTCACCCCTTGCTGCTATTTGGGTGCCGGCTTAGTCCCTGGGCAATGGGTTGCGATCCCTGCCGGACAGTCCTAGGATTGTTTGGCGGCGCCTTAGTTGCGGAAAACCCCCGTTATTGGCTGCGGAACTCCCAGTTTGTCCTGTTGTGGAAATCCCTGTTTTCACCATGGATTTAGATCCGGGTGAAATCCCGACCTATGCCCGATTAAGTCATACGGTACGGTTTTACTTCCAAGTGGGAGGTAAAGATGATAGAGGTTTACGTTTTATTGTTGATGACCTTCTTTTGAAATTCTTTTCAATCCCGAAATCCGAGATCCTGGCAATCCAAGATTACCCGAAGTGTGGTGTATACGATGTCACATTCACTGAAAAAGGTATCCACCAAGATTTTTGTCGTAAAATGAATGATCCGGATGTTATTTACCAGAGAAAGTCTTTACAGGTGTTAAAATTGTAGAACATGAATTGGACGAGATAAGAACTGTGATTGTTAGAATCTACTCACCATACACAAAAGAAAGTGATGTTGTCTCATTCTTGTCTAATTATTTTGAAAAGGTGGTAAGCCATGGGAAAGTTATGAATGAATGCGGAGTTTGGGCTTGTAATTGGAAATTCACAGTAACATGTATTAAGGATCCTTCAAGCCGGGGGGAATAAGACTTCCCTCAGCACGTTTTAGAATTAGGAACACGAATGGCGACCTCTTTTTTAATGGGATGCCAGCATTCTGTAGGAAATGTAAGAAATACGGTCATTCTAACTGTGAAATTACCTGTGTAGCCTGTGAGGGCAAAGACCATAAAACAGAAAATTGTACAAAGGGCATTTTCTGTAGCAATTGTGTTTCCAGAGGTCATGCCCTTTCTAATTGTCCTTTTAGGAACACCCCAAAGAAAACCCAGGCTGGGCAGTCAGAGAAGTCTTCACCCCTGAAAAACCGGGAAAACCCTCACCCCCTGACCAACCCTCGGCTGGTTCGGACAAGCCCAAGGAGAAGGAGAATGAGGGGGAGAGTATGGACATACCGAACGAGGAAGGTGTATCAAGGCAAGTGGTACATGTGAAGTCAAAGAGGGAACGGCGTGGCAGCCAGGGAAAAAATGCCCTGTTGAGTGGTCAGAGGTTGGCGCCACAGGCCTATCCTCATCTTCGAATCCTCCCGGGAACACTCAAGGGCGTGAAACTTCTGGGTCCAAAAAGCGCAAACTGCATGGAGCAACGGGGACACCTGAGGAAGTACCATCACCAGAACCCCCGGATGGAAGTGGGAAACCTCGCAAGGTGCCCCTAATGGGTGAGGAGAAAGCCAATGTCCCACCCTCTTCAGAAATGGAGAGGGGAGACCGGGGAGACTGCCTCGATGATCCCAGAAACTCCTGCGCATCAGTGTTCTACGCCTGAGATGCGCGTGCTCAATACGATCTCCCCAGATGGCGCCCCGCAAGAGGTCCAAATGGAGGTTCGTGAGCAAGAGAACAGGCAATACGACCAAGCTGACTTGGCCAGACTTGACAATGAGTACATCCTGGGAGGTACAGTTAGGGCCAGAAATATTTGGACAGTGACACAAGTTTTGTTATTTTAGCTGTTTACAAAAACATGTTCAGAAATACAATTATATATATAATATGGGCTGAAAGTGCACACTCCCAGCTGCAATATGAGAGTTTCCACATCCAAATCAGAGAAAGGGTTTAGGAATTATAGCTCTGTAATGCATAGCCTCCTCTTTTTCAAGGGACCAAAAGTAATTGGACAATGGACTCTAAGGGCTGCAGTTAACTCTGAAGGCGTCTCCCTCGTTAACCTGTAATCAATGAAGTAGTTAAAAGGTCAGGGGTGGATTCCAGGTGTGTGGTTTTGCATTTGGAAGCTGTTGCTGTGACCAGACAACATGCGGTCAAAGGAACTCTCAATTGAGGTGAAGCAGAACATCCTGAGGCTGAAAAAAAAGAAAAAATCCATCAGAGAGATAGCAGACATGCTTGGAGTAGCAAAATCAACAGTTGGGTACATTCTGAGAAAAAAGGAATTGACTGGTGAGCTTGGGAACTCTAAAAGGCCTGGGCGTCCACGGATGACAACAGTGGTGGATGATCGCCGCATACTTTATTTGGTGAAGAAGAACCCGTTCACAACATCAACTGAAGTCCAGAACACTCTCAGTGAAGTAGGTGTATCTGTCTCTAAGTCAACAGTAAAAAGAAGACTCCATGACA
This sequence comes from Allobates femoralis, assembly GCA_033576535.1. Classification (NCBI taxonomy): domain Eukaryota; kingdom Metazoa; phylum Chordata; class Amphibia; order Anura; family Aromobatidae; genus Allobates; species Allobates femoralis. The sequence goes on from JARQOC010000005.1 coordinate 299,418,904, forward strand.
GTAAATACAAAGGGTTCACATCTAGATGCAAACCATTCATCAATTCCAAAAATAGACAGGCCAGAGTTAAATTTGCTGAAAAACACCTCAAGAAGCCAGCTCAGTTCTGGAAAAGTATTCTATGGACAGATGAGACAAAGATCAACCTGTACCAGAATGATGGGAAGAAAAAAGTTTGGAGAAGAAAGGGAACGGCACATGATCCAAGGCACACCACATCCTCTGTAAAACATGGTGGAGACAACATGATGGCATGGGCATGCATGGCTTTCAATGGCACTGGGTCACTTGTGTTTAGTGATGACATAATAGCAGACAAGAGTAGCCGGATGAATTCTGAAGTGTACCGGGATATACTTTCAGCCCAGATGCAGCCAAATGCTGCAAAGTTGATTGGACGGCGCTTCATAGTACAGATGGACAATGACCCCAAGCATACAGCCAAAGCTACCCAGGAGTTCATGAGTGCAAAAAAGTGGAACATTCTGCAATGGCCAAGTCAATCACCAGATCTTAACCCAATTGAGCATGCATTTCACTTGCTCAAATCCAGACTTAAGACGGAAAGACCCACAAACAAGCAAGACCTGAAGGCTGCGGCTGTAAAGGCCTGGCAAAGCATTAAGAAGGAGGAAACCCAGCGTTTGGTGATGTCCATGGGTTCCAGACTTAAGGCAGTGATTGCCTCCAAAGGATTCGCAACAAAATATTAAAAATAAAAATATTTTGTTTGGGTTATGTTTATTTGTCCAATTACTTTTGACCTCCTAAAATGTGGAGTGTTTGTAAAGAGATGTGTACAATTCCTACATTTTCTATCAGATATTTTTGTTCAACCCTTCAAATTAAACGTTACAATCTGCACTTGAATTCTGTTGTCGAGGTTTCATTTCAAATCCAATGTGGTGGCATGCAGAGCCCAACTCGCGAAAATTGTGTCACTGTCCAAATATTTCTGGCCCTAACTGTATGTGGTCTGGGACACTTACAGATGAGGAGTCCTCCGGGACAGCCTCTTTGATAACGATCGATGATCCCTCATCCCCCGAGGCGGAAAATTAAACCAGCTGAGGTAAGATGTTACAATATGGTTAACCCTCTTTCTTGTTTTTTTCTCTTATGGCAGGGATTAGCGGTATTTCTCTTAACGCTAGAGGGCTAAAAACCAAGTCCAGAAGGGTTGCTCTCTTAGAGTAGATAAGAAATCAAACAGCTACAGTTATTTTTTTACAGGAATGCTGCATCCCACACAGTTTAGATTATAATGAATACGAGACTGATTAGACTCTTGGACCCTCAGTGTGGTCAGGATCAAATGGGTCCAGGTCAGCAGGGGTCGCCATTCTTTTTAAAGGGAATGTTTGCATTGACTCTGTTCAAGAGGTTTTACCAGGTAGAATTTTATTAGTAAAAGCTTTTATTGATGGCTTTAAATGGCAGTTTTTAAATTTTTATGGAGCTACAGATAAGCAAGAAAGAGCGGATATGTTGCAATTGCTACCCTTATTTATTAATGATTCTGTTCCTCTTATTTTATTGGGGGATTTTAATTGCATTTTAGGTGGAGAAAAAAGGTTCTCAAGCTCCACAAGTAGGAATTATGATAAAACATCTTTTATGTTAAAAAATGTTATACAGGATTTTAATTTAACTGATGTTTTTAAGGATTGTAATAGGAATTTGCCTGCAGAAGAATGGGTAACCTGGAGTAACGTGAACTGTAGCTCCAGAATTGATTTTACTTTCTGCTCTACCAATGTACTGCCTTTTAAATGCGTGCTTTTATCTAATGTTTTTTCTGATCATAAACTTTTATCCTTTTATGTGAAATGTAATAATTTTAAGAAAAAAGGAAAAGGTACCTGGAAGTTAAATGTTACCCTTTTAGAAGACCCACAAGTTGTATCTGATTTTACCGAGTTTTAGTTACATTTTAAAAGACTTAGAGCTCCTCATATCCCTATAAGTAGGTGGTGGGAGAAAATGAAAAAGAACATAAGAGATTTCTTTATGAAGGTTGGAGCCCACAAAGCTAGAGAAAAGAGAGAATTTTATTGGCGACTTAACACTAGATTAGAGACCTTATATAAATTAAAAAACCACGAGATTGAAGTGGATAAAGAGATTAGTGACTTAAAGAGTGAAATTCAGCATACCCTAGAACAGAGAGGTAAAGAGTTAATTTTCCATGCCAAAGTCAAACATGTTGAACTTAATGAAACCTGCTCACGATATTTTTTTAAATGTATGGTGAAAATTCGTGTTTTTATTGAGTCAATGGAAGGAGAACGAGACATAGAAGGTATTTTATCTAAAGTACATGAATTTTACTCTGAGCTTTTTAATACGAAGTCTGTTGATGACTATTTTATGGAAAATACCTTGGAGGAGATCACGACTGTTTTAGACCCTGTCTCACAAGATTTTTTATTGCAGAGTCTATCTGAAGATGAGATATCCGAGACCATAAGAGGCTTTAAGTCTGGTAAAGTACCGGGGCCTGATGGTATACCCATAGAATTTTATAATGTTTTTAATGATATTTTACAGGAGGATCTATTTAATGTTTTTAGCGAGGTTTTTGCTACAAAAACCCTGCCGACCTCCTGGAGGAAAGAGGAGGTCTCCCTTATTTACAAAAAGGAAGACAAAGTGCAACTCAAAAATTGTAGACCTATCACCCTTCTAAACTGTGATTATAAAATAATGGCAAAAATCTGTGCAAATCGACTTAAAATCGTGATCGGTAACATAATCCACCCAAACCAAGTGTGTGGCATACAAGGGAGGAGTGTTTGGGAAAACTTAAATCTAATTAAAGATGTAGTAGACGACACAAAGTCGAGGGGAAGTAAGCTGGCGGTCCTATCCCTCGACTTTGAAAAAGCCTTTGATAGAGTGTCACACCAATTCCTTTTTATTGTTTTAGCTAAAATGGGTATACCAGATGGTTTTTTATGCTCTCTTAAAGCATTTTATCATGATTGCACTAGTAAGATTTTAGTTAATGGTTTTAAAACAAAAGATGTGTTGTTACATTCTGGTGTTAAACAAGGTTGCCCTCTGTCCCCCTTGTTATTTATTTGTGCCCTTGAACCCCTACTCTATGCCTTAAGGAGAGACAAGCAAATCCGAGGCGTCCCACTGCCGGGTGGGGGAGGGCTGGAAGCAAAGGTCACTGAGTATATGGATGATGTCACCATAACGTGTAGAGATGCCCTGTCTGTCTGGAAAACACTACGGCAAGTGGAATACTTCTGTAGTGGGTCTGGTTTTAAAGTGAATTTTACCAAAAGCTGTATTTTAAATGTGGGGAATATGATTTTGACTGATGTACCCGTTCCTGAATGTGACTCTGTAAAGATTTTAGGTATGACATTTAACGAATCAAACAAAGGTAAAGAAAGCTGGGATCTTGTGGCTCAAAAGGTAAATCAAAAACTATGTATGTGGAGATTACGGAAATTAACAATGGAAGGGAAAGTGTTAAATACAATAGCAAAGGCAGGATCACCATGTTTATAATTAAGTTTGGTGTTCCCTCCCCCCACATATACCTTCACGAAAATAATTAAAGCTTATTTTACTTTTTTCTGGAACTCCAAGATGGAGAAATTGAGAAGAGAATTAGTGGTCAAGCCTAAAGAGAAAGTCGATAAAGACTTCCCCGATTTTAGAGCTTTTTTTAATCAGATTCTTTGTCTTATGTTTTAATGCACTATCAAAAAATAGTTATTGGTCCTATTTTATCCGTTTTAACACAGGTTATTTTATGAAACGTCTCGGATGGTTCAAAACGGTTATAAGTTCCCCATATGCTTTTAACACACCAGACAGCTATAAGATTTTAGGAACTATTGTAAACACATATGACCTGAAAGGGAAAAATGCAGAAGACTTGACAGATAGTAAAAAGATTTTAACTGTTCTTAAACGCAACGAATCGGTTGCACGGATAGGGAATTTTAATGATAATCTTCCATATGTCAGTACATTTTTTATTAACCCTAGAAAGCATACCTAGGGCCTCGCAGGCCTGCCAGGTTACTTGTTTTCTATTTTCTGTAAAAGTACTTTAGTTAGAATTTTGAAAATCTAGGTAATCCTCAGGTATATAGTTGTTAGTCATTTCCAGTTATTCATATATTTTTATGTTACAGACATTTCAGTATAACAACCTTTTTTTTGGGACTACCCCATATTCACGCACCTGGGGCCTTTTAGGCCCGTACTAGGTTTACATGTGATATTCAGTCTTTTTGTCTGTATTGTTGCTGGGGAAGAACTTTTATGACTCTGGGAAGAGTGTGGATTCTGCATGACAACATGGTCATGTGATCTTGGAAGGGAGGCTCCCTCACAAAGTCATGTGTCTCTGACCTCATCGCAGGTCTTTTTGTCCTAATTGCTGGAGCTTTGGAGGAAGAAGTCAGCTTTCTTTTGTCTGGAAATAGAAACTTTCTGAGCTCCAAAACCAGAGGCTTCTACTGCACTACAAGAAAGTGATCTGGTGGAGGTAAGAGGAGGGGGGCTGCACTTTACCTGCTTTATATCGCTTGGTGTGCTGGGACCCTAACAAAGAGTCTTATCACATACTGTTTACAGTGCACAAGCCTGATTGTAATCTTTTTCTTTTTTTCTTTTTAGTTTACTGACATCTAACATTACAATGGCACAGTCATTCCGCCAGCCTTAGCTGGGGTCACCAGGAGGTCAGATCCATTACGGATCCCCTCCTGGTGGACCCCAGCGCTACTGGGAATGCATCCTTACTTTTCAATTGTAAAATAAATTTTGAAAAGTATTTTTATTTGAGTTATTCGTGTTATTTGCACACAGGCCTAAAAGGCCCCAGGTGCGTGAATATGGGGTAGTCCCAAAAAAAGGTTGTTATACCGAAATGCCTATAGCATAAAAATATATGAACAACTGGAAATTACTAACAACTATATACCTGAGGAATACCTAGAGTTTCAAAAATCTAACTAAAGTAATTTTACAGAAAATAGAAAACAGGTAACCTGGCAGGCCTGCGAGGCCCCAGGTATGCGTCCACCAGCCTTAGCTGGGGTCACCAGGAGGTCAGATCCATTACGGAATCCCATCCTGGCGGACTCCAGCGCTAGTGGGAATGCATCCTTACTTTGCAATAAACTTTGAAAAGTATTTTTTTTTAGTTATTCCATGATAATTGAAAACGGGCCTAAAAGGCCCCAGGTGCTTGAATGTGTAGATTTCTATGGGTATACGTTCTAGGGTTCATTAACCCTATCTTTTTAATTCCCAGAAGGACTTGGCCTGGAGCTGTGTGCATGATTGTCTTCCATGCCAGGCATTCCAACACCGAAGAGGACTTGTGGGAACCGCTGGATGTCCAAGACAACGATGCCTCGGAGATGAGACTGTATTGCATATTTTCTGGACTTGCCAATTTGCGCGACAAACATGGACTACAATATTTCCTTTGCTTCAAAAAATGACGGACATTAAAGATCTTACTTTTGAGACTGTTTTATTTGGTCATGTGAAATGCCCCAACGCCAGCAAGAGGATCATCGCATGGAAGACAATCAGCACCATCAAAGAAGCTCTGTGGAAGGCCAGGACCATCCTTCTTTTTAAACATGATATGTTATCTGTGTCAGATGTTTTAGACTTGGCTCTTAGTGAAATGTATATGTACTATTTATTGGATAAACAGAGAAACATGATTTTATCAAAACAACTAGTAAAAAGGCCCGATGCAATTGCATCGGGAGCGCGGTGAAATGAATTGTGTGTATACAGGCGGGTCAGTGGGTAGCAGAGTATACAGGCGGCTCTGTGGGTAGCAGAGTATAGAGACGGCTGTGTGGGTAGCAGAGTATACAGGCGGCTCTGTGGGTAGCAGAGTATAGAGACGGCTCTGTGGGTAGCAGAGTATAGAGACTGCTGTGTGGGTAGCAGAGTATAGAGACGGCTGTGTGGGTAGCAGAGTATACAGGCGGCTCTGTGGGTAGCAGAGTATACAGGAGGCTCTGTGGGTAGCAGAGTATACAGGCGGCTCTGTGGGTAGCAGAGTATACAGGCGGCTCTGTGGGTAGCAGAGTATAGAGACGGCTGTGTGGGTAGCAGAGTATACAGGCGGCTCTGTGTTTAGCAGAGTATAGAGACGGCTGTGTGGGTAGCAGAGTATAGACACTGCTGTGTGGGTAGCAGAGTATAGAGACGGCTGTGTGGGTAGCAGAGTATACAGGCGGCTCTGTGAGTAGCAGAGTATACAGGCGGCTCTGTGGGTAGCAGAGTATAGAGGTAGCTCTGTGGGTAGCAGAGTATAGCGGCGGCTCTGTGGGTAGCAAAGTATAGCGGCGGCTCTGTGGGTAGCAGAGTATGATGTGGCGGGAAGCGTGAGGAGAGCAGAAGCTGGAAGGGTGAGGAGAGCAGAGGCTGGAGGGGTGAGGAGAGCAGAGGCTGGAGGGGTGAGGAGAGCAGAGGCAGAATCCCAAACCCGCGATTATATAAGTAGATGAAAGGTGTGAGCCCTAAAGTGTCTGGCACCATGACAGCTGAGACTCAGGTTCTTCAGAGTACCGAATAGCAGAAGTGTCCATAACCCAGGAGCACACACACACACAGTGTGGGCAGAGCAGAGCACACACACACACACACAGACACACAGACAGTGGCGGCAGAGCAGAGCATAGACACACACAGTGGCGGCAAAGCAGTGCGCACGCAAAGGCACACACACACACAGTGGCGGCAGAGCAGGGCAGACGCACACACACACACAGTGCGGGCAGAGCAAAGCACACACACACAGTGGCGATAGAGCAAAGCACACACAGTGGCGGCAGAGCAAAGCACACACACACACAGTGGCGGCAGAGCAAAGCACACACACACAGTGGGGACAGAGCAAAGCGCACACACACACCAGTGCCGGCAGAGCAAAGCACACATACACAGTGCCGGCAGAGCAAAGCACACACACAGTGCCGGCAGAGCAAAGCACACACACAGACCGTGCCGGCAGAGCAGTGCACACACAAACGCACACACACATAGTGCCGGCAGAGCAGAGCGCTCAGACACACACACAGTGGCGGCAGAGCATGGTGCACGAGCGGACACAGAGACACACACACACAGTGCTGGCAGAGCAAAGCACACACACACACACTGGCGGCAGAGCAGAGCACACACACACACACAGTGGCGGCAGAGCACAGCAGACACACACAACAGTGCCGGCAGAGCATAACACACACACACAACAGTGCCGGCAGAGTACAGACACAGTAGCGGCAGAGCAGAGCACACACACACAGTGGCGGCAGAGCACAGCAGACACACACAACAGTGCGGGCAGATCATAACACACACACAGACACAGTGCCGGCAGAGCACAACACACACACACCAGTGGCAGCAGAGCACAGCAGACACACAGACAGACACAACATTGGCGGAAGAGCAGAGCACACACACAGTGGCGGGCAGAGTGCACACACACACACACACACACACACAGTGGGGGCAGAGCAGACACACACACACACAGTGGCGGCAGAGCACAGCACACGCGCACACACAGTGGCGGCAGAGCACAGCACACGCGCACACACAGACACACACACACAGAGACAACAGTGGCGGCAGAGGAGAGTGCAGAACACACAACAGACACAACAGTGGCGGCAGAGGACACGTGCACGCACACACACCAGTGGCGGCAGAGCACAGCAAACACACAGACACACACAACAGTGCGGGCAGAGCATAACACACACAGACAGACACAGTGCCGGCAGAGCACAACACACACACACACGCACAGTGGCGGCAGAGCACAGCAAACACACAGACACACACAACAGTGTGGGCAGAGCATAACACACACACAGACACAGTGCCGGCAGAGCACAACACATAGACACACACACAGACACACACACACAGACACACACACAGACACACACACACAAGCACAGTGGCGGCAGCAGAGGTGAGTAATCCCGGCATTGGTATAATACACGTAGCACAGCCAGCAGCAGGTACACAGTCAGCCCTGTCTCCACTGTCAGTGACTTGTCATGTAGGCATCACCCGGGTGCGGGAGCTCTCACAGTAGAGTGTCCGCTGTGCCTGAGTGTGCAGCCGGGCTGCAGACACTCCAGTATCCGGTGTCCCGTGGCAGGCCAGCCCCTCCGCTCTCCCGTGTCTCCGGTAACTGCAGCAGCAGCAGCTGTTAGGGTGTTCAGCAGCAGCATCTCCCGGGCGGGCAGAGGCGCAAGCACCGGCAGCACAGGGCGGCATGGAAAGAGTCAGCAGCGGCAGAGGGGAGAGCCGCTGACTGGCTGGCGTGCGGCAGGAGGAGGAGAAGAAACCGGAGAGAACACAGAGCGGAGAAGACAAACTTCTCCTCACTGCTTCCATGGCACACAGCAGTGGGCGGGTATGGCGGGTGCTGAGGCCGGGCTGGGCGGAAAGCACCGGCGGCATCCGGCAACGTCGACCTCGCCGAGGCCGCTCGCGATGTCGCTATGGCGTCATCGCTTGCGGCGGGGCCGACATTTACCAGGATGGCGGCGGTATGAGGTAGTGCGGCTGCGTTCGCAAAGGAGTCTGGGATTCAGCTACAGTGCCTGAATTCCAAACTCCCGATTATATAAGTAGATGGCTAGTAAAAGAATGGAACACTGCCCTTTAATTACCTTGTCTGTATTTTAATGTAATTTTACTGCCATGTTTTACTGAACTTGCTTAATGTACGAATTGTTTCTAAAGTGCACCAACCATATGTTATATTTCATGGTATTGTAAATTAATTATTTCTTCAATAAACGGGTGTACCTATGTTGGGTATATTCTAAGTAAAAAAAAATCTGTTCTTATCAGTTTAAAGGGAACCAACCACCCCAAATGACCCCCCCTTGCCTGTTAATATGTGTCCCTACACCCAGCACACACATTTGGGGCAATCGTTTTTGCTAAAAAAACTGTTTAGTAGAAGCTAAGATATAGCTTTATGAAGTTTAATAAATTGAGACGGATGGGTGTTACCTAGCTTTGTCCACGTGCAAACACCCATCCGTCTCAATTTATTAAACTTCATAAAGCTATATCTTAGCTTCTACTAAACAGTTTTTTTAACAAAAACGATTGCCCCAAATGTGTGTGCTGGGTGTAGGGACACATATTAACAGGCAAGGGGGGTCATTTGGGGTGGTTGGTTCCCTTTAATATCTGATACGTCCCCTATCTGGGGACCATATATTAAATGGATTTTTAGAACAGGGAGATGGAAGAAGAGCTTGCTCTGTCCACTCCACGCATTGACCTGGTATTGCAGTACCTCCAGGACCGGTGCACCCCTTTCCTAACCCTGTTTCCAAAAGCAGAATTCATTTCACATGAAAGAATAGCCCAAAAACCAAGCCATTTGCTAGTACAGTAGCTTAGTGGCTAGCAGCATTAAAGCCATATGCTTTTTCTTGATTCAAATTTCCCGCCTTTTTGTCGAAGCTGTTAAATTTCACGTGTTTCTATTCAATTTCATTTTTTGTGTTTTTTAGGGGGTTCCTGTGTGTTTTTCAGAGTTTTTTTTACTTTTCTTTCAAAGTTGATCAATTCTGCTCCCTTTGGACTTGTTTGTAGGTAATTTGCAATTGAGGGGGGCACGGCCATAATTTAATGTTTTTTCTTTCTGTCACTGTAGGTGCTGCAGCTTAGCATTTAGAGGCCATTGTCTTCTTACCACAATGTCCATTTGCCTTGCCACCTTTCTTTCAAAGTTGACCATTTCTGTCCCTTTGGACTTGTTTGTAGGTAATTTGTAATTGAGGGGCACGGCCATAATTTAATATTTTTCTCTATGTCACTGCAGGTGCTGCAGCTTAAGCATTAGAGGCCATTGTCTCTTACCACAAGCCCATTTGGCTTGTCTACAGGAGCACCTTCCTTCTTCTGGACCCACAAACCACCAAAAACAAACACTAAACCAGCCTCCCGAAATAAAGACAAAATCCAAGCTATGTTATGCTATGGCCTTTGCATTGACAATGCATGTCCTTTCTGAGCTGCTCTTGTCCTTGAAGAGCCGTACTCCTTTATGAGCTGCTGTCTCCCTCTTGTGGATCATTTTTAGCAAGACTTTTCAAGCTGCTACTTCCTACCACTTCTCCTTTTGGGTGTCTTTTTAAGGGGATTTTGAGCTTTTTACATATGGCTTAGCCAGACTGGTACCTGAAGTCAACTGGAAGTGCCAGAAGTATGATGGAAATCCTTTCTTGGGGTCATTGGAATGGCTCCAAATGTGTAGGCTAAATAGATAGGCGGAGAATTTGAATGTAGATTTTCGTAAATGGGTAGTGTCCGCAATAAGCAGCAATTGTGTGGCTTTTCTTGTGTCTGGTCCCAGCTCATTTTCAACATCTCCACAATACATTTGAATCGCAGGCCTTGCTCCCACCCTAGGTCCAAACCAATTTGGATTATCGATTCTCGGCCTTTTGGCTGCAATCAAGTGCTTAACAGCAGGAGGTTGTAGTTGAAGGGCACTCGGGTACCCCTCTCCTTGGCCTGGCAGGATCGTCCACTTCGGTGGACTTCACCTGCCTGTTGCTATTAGGGGGAGGGCTTAGTCCCAGGGTAACGAGTTGCAATCCCCCCAGCCTTTCGGTGCTTTGCTACAAAGCTCTGAAAGCGCAGATTGCAGGCGGTTGCAATTTGCAATTTTTCTTTTTTTTCGCCATACCATGGAGGTTGACCCCAACCTCGTGCCTCTGTATGCGAGGCTTAAGAACACCGTACGGGTTCACTTTACGGCTTTTGGTTCAGATACACGGAATCTAGGGTATGTAGTCCAGGACGTCCTTGAAAAACTGCTCCATGTCAGGCAAACCGAGATCCTTTCCATCCAGGATTATCCTCGACGTGGAGATTATGACATCACTTTTACTGCAGACGGTATTTTCAAGGATGTCCTGGCTAGAGTTAAGGCAGTAGAATCTAGCCCTGTTCTTAAAGGGGTTCAGATTATCGAGCACGTCCTGGATGAGGTAAAATTGGTGATTGTGAAAATTTTTTCACCCTTTATATCAGCACCAGAGGTCATATCTTTTTTGACAGTCTACTTTAAAAGTGTAAAATGTATTGGGAAAGTGTTAAATAAGTTTACCAGGAACATCCATTTGGAAGCCCAGATGTTAAAGTGCGAAAGAGACCCTAAAGTCCCTGGTGATGTGAGACTCCCTCCAGCTCGATTTAAAATAGGCCAAACTAATGGGGATTTTTTTTCTCAGGCATGCCTCTTTTTTGTTAAAATTGTGGCCTATATGGGCACTCTAAAGATAGTTGCTTTGCTACATGTAGAAATTGTGCCAGTATAGAGCATAATGCAAAAGAATGCCCACAAGAGAAAAAATGCTCCTTTTGTCAGACACCTGGTCATTTTTATTTTTCTTGCCCTCAAAGATTTCGGGATGATGAGCAAAAACAGAAATCCAAGATGTCTGACCATGAACCCAACGATCAAACCACCCCTCAGGAGGAGGAAAAACACCCTGGAGCCTCTGGAGCAAATAAGGGTGCACCCAGTAGTGAACTGTCTCCAGAGTCTGTGACAGGTAACCCACCAGTTTCTAAAACCTGGCTTCGGGACCAGCGGAGTCCAAAAGGAGGGCTGAGAAAGACCAGAAGGGCAATGCTGGTAAGATAAAAAGGGATAGGCCAAAGGTCGACTCGAGGCCCATGGCCAGTCTGGGTCTCTTAGGGCTGAGGGCGCGAATTGGACATTGGTGGTTCTAAGAAAAAGAAGACAGGTGGTTCTGAGGAGGCGGCAGGAGGGGAACAGATGGACACACCTCCAGCAGAGGATGTGGGCGTTGGGTCCCCGGGGGTTTAGGTCTCCACTGTTGCAGGTGGGGACCGGGATCTTGCTGCCTCTGAAGACTCAGAGGCTCTGCCTTGTGCGCAACCTCCTCCTGTACGACGACCTTCCTCAGGTCAGGCGGGGGCGGCGGAACCCCTTGGGGACCCACCAGATGAGGATTTAAATGGCCAGCCAATGGAGACCCAGCGAGCTGGGTCAGTCAGCCCTCCGAGCTATGCCAGTGTAGCGTCACGTATTTATAAAGGTGGTAATCTTTCCTCCTCCACGGAGACGCTTGTGTCAGTATCATCTGAAGAGGAGGGAGGCGTAAGCCCTGTGGTCTGCTCGGGTTCATCGGACAGGTAATCTGTTGCTCTTGATACAGCATGCTTCCTACTCTTCCAGATGATGGCTGATCTCAAAGGTGTTTCCCTAAATGTGAGGGGCATAAGATCTAAAACGAGGTGAATGGCGCTTTTAAATTTTTTTACTTGTTTTACCGCATCTGTTTTTTTTCTGCAGGAATGTATTATCCCACATGAAATATTGTACACAAGATATAAAGAGGAGTGGAAGCCTGGCCCATCAGTGTGGTCTGGATCTATCGCCACGGGATCAGCGGGTGTCGCCAAACTTTTTAAATTGAACGTTTTGATTGATTTTATACACGAAATTTTACCAGGCCGTATTTTTATCTGTTCTTATCAGCTTAATATCTGATACGTCCCCTATCTGGGGACCATATATTAAATGGATTTTTAGAACAAAGAGATAGAAGAAGAGCTTGCTCTGTCCACTCCACGCATTGACCTGGTATTGCAGTACCTCTAGGACCGGTGCACCCCTTTCCTAACCCTTTTTCCAAAAGCAGAATTCATTTCACATGAAAGAATAGCCCAAAAACCAAGCCATTTGCTAGTACAGTGGCTTAGTGGCTAGCAGCATTAAGACCATATGCTTTTTCTTGATTCAAATTTCCCGCCTTTTTGTCCAAGCTGTGAAATTTCACACGTTTTTATTCAATTTCGTTTTTTGTGTTTTTTACGGGGTTCCAGTGTGTTTTTCGGAGTTTTTCGCTTTTCTTTCAAAGTTGACCAATTCTGCTTCCTTTGGACTTGTTTGTAGGTAATTTGCAATTGAGGGGGGCACGGCCATATTTTAATGTTTTTTCTTTCTGTCACTGCAGGTGCTGCAGCTTAAGCATTTAGAGGCCATTGTCTTCTTACCACAATGTCCATTGGCCTTGCCAGCTTTTCTTTCAAAGTTGACCATTTCTGCTTCCTTTGGACTTGGACTTGTTTGTAGGTAATTTGCAATTGAGGGTGGCGCGGCCATAATTTAATGTTTTTTCTTTCTGTCACTGCAGGAGCTGCAGCTTTAAGCATTTAGAGGCCATTGTCTTCTTACCACAATGTCCATTGGCCTTGCCAGCTTTTCTTTCAAAGTTGACCACTTCTGCTTCCTTTGGACTTGTTTGTAGATAATTTGCAATTGAGTGGGGCGCGGCCATAATTTAATGTTTTTTCTTTCTGTCACTGCAGGTGCTGCAGCTTAAGCATTTAGAGGCCATTGTCTTCTTACCACAATGTCCATTGGCCCTTTCCAGCTTTTCTTCAAAGTTGACCATTTCTGCTTCCTTTGACTTGGACTTGTTTGTAGGTAATTTGCAATTGAGGGTGGCGCGCCATAATTTAATGTTTTTTCTTTCTGTCACTGCAGGAGCTGCAGCTTTAGCATTTAGAGGCCATTGTCTTCTTACCACAATGTCCATTGGCCTTGCCAGCTTTTCTTTCAAGTTGACCACTTCTGCTTCCTTTGGACTTGTTTGTAGATAAATTTGCAATTGAGTGGGCGCGGCCATAATTTAATGTTTTTTCTTTCTGTCACTGCAGGTGCTGCAGCTTAAGCATTTAGAGGCCATTGTCTTCTTACCACAATGTCCATTGGCCTTGCCAGCTTTTCTTTCAAAGTTGACCAATTCTGCTCCCTTTGGACTTGTTTGTAGGTAATTTGCAATTGAGGGGGGCGTAGCCATAATTTAATGTTTTTTCTTTCTGTCACTGCAGGTGCTGCAGCTTAAGCATTTAGAGGCCATTGTCTTCTTACCACAATGTCCATTGAAAGAAAAGCTGGCAAGGCCAAAGTTGGCCAATTCTGCTCCTTTTGGACTAGTTTGTAGGTAATTTGCAATTGAGGGAGGCGACGCCATAATTTAATGTTTTTTCTTTCTGTCACTGCAGGTGCTGCAGCTTACGCATTTAGAGGCCATTGTCTTCTTACCACAATGTCCATTGGCCTTGCCTACAGGAGCACCTTTCTTCTTCTGGACCCACAAACCAAAAATACAAAGACTAAACCAGCCTCCCGAAATAAACACAAAATCCAAGCTATGTTATGCTATGCTATGCTATGGCTTTTGCATTGACGATGCATGTCCTTTCTGAGCTGCTCTTGTCCTTGAAGAGGCACTTCAATGACCCTGGATAGAGACATGCATGAAAGCCTCTTTAAATAATGTGCCCATTTTAAGGAAGTGGGTCATTTGTAGTATTGTCCTAGGCAGGGCTGCCAAAACTTGGGAGGCACCACAATGCCCCTGGATAGAGAGGTGCATAAGGGCCTCTTTAAATAATGTGCCCATTTTAAGGAAGTGGGTCTTTTGTTGTATTGTCCTAGGCAGGGCAGGCAAAAGTTGGGAGGCACTCTGATGCTTCTGGATAGAGGCGTGCATGAAAGCTTCTTTAAATAATGTGCCCATTTTAAGGAAGTGGGTCATTAGCAGCCCTGCCTAGGGCAATACTACAAAACATTGAGAGGCACCACAATGCCCCTGGATAGAGCCGTGTATGAGGTCCTCTTTTAATAATGTGCCCATTTTAAGGAAGTGGGTCTTTTGTTGTATTGCCCTAGACAGGGAAGCCAAAAATTATGTCGCACTCTGATGCCCCTGGATAGAGCGTGCATGAGAGCCTCTTTAAATAATGTGCTCATTTTAAGGAAGTGGGTCTTTTGTAGTATTGCCCTAGGAAGGGCTGCCAAAAATTGGGAGGCATTGCGATACCCCTGGGAAGAAACATGGAGGAGAGCCTCTAAAAATTGTTCCCATTATAAAGGAGCGGGTCTCCTGTACTTGTTAATGCCCATTCTGTATGCATTTACTAAAACATTTACCCCTGGGGGGTATACATGAAACTAATGCCTAACCTTTGAACGGTTATGGTCATCATCATCATAAATATGATGTTAAAAATTATGTTTTTGTGGCATCATGAACCACGGTCACACTGATCATATGATGGTGGTGGATGAGGAGAAGGAGGAGCAGTACAGCAAGTAGCCAAAGACATGAAGTGTGTACCGATGTGTGGGTGTGCGGAGGTGCATGGCAATTTACCGGCACAAAATTTAAATTCCTCTATCATTTGGTGGTGGTGTGGTGAAGTCAGGCCCAATCCAACCCTTGTTCATCTTGATCAGAGTCAGCCTGTCAGCATTTTCAGTTGACAGGCGGGTGCGTTTATCTGTAATGATTCCATCTGCGGCACTAAAAACACGCTAGCTGCAGGGCAGGCCAGGACTTCTAAGGCGTGGAGAGCCAATTCCTGCCACGTGTCCAGCTTGGATACACAATAGTTATAAGGCACAGAGGAATCTAGGAGCACTTTTGTACGATTGGCAAGGTACTCCCTCAGCATCTTGACAAACTTTGCAGTCCTTGTGACACTACCCCACACCTCAGGGACTGTGGGACGGGAGGTGCTGAGAAAAGTGTCACAGATCTTTCAGTGTGTTCCCCTACCTCTGCTGGATTGGACTTGTGCCTCTCTCGGCCGGACACCTTGATTATCCACCGAATCGTGACCTCTGCCGCTAGCATTTTCAGAAGGGCATTTTTTTTACTAATTCCGCGACTATGGCCTTCTGGAAATGCAGCATTTTTGTAGACTTCTCCAGGAATAAGAGAAATAAAGTTCTCTTTGTAGCGTGGGTCTAAAAGTGTCACCAACCAGTAATGAGTGTCCGCCAAAATGTTGATAACGCGAGGGTCACGAGACAGGCAGCGTAACATAAAGTCAGCCATGTGCACCAGACTGTTAACAGGCAAGACTTCAGGGTCCTCACCAACAGCATGACTGGCCATGCTGGCCTCATCCTCCTCCTCTCCCCTGTCCTCTAGTCATCCATGCTGAACCGACGGGTCTGACGGTTGTGCATGTATTACCGTCAATTCCGCGTGAAAGTAGCTCTATTTATTCATCCTCTTCCTCCTCGTCATAGTCCTCCAATGCACGTTGGATGAGATGAGGCTGGGCTGTGTGTAATCACCCAGTACGGTTTCTTGCTGCAAGTCATCATGCTCCGCCTGCAATGCATCGTCTTTGTCTTCTAAAACGCTCTCTGCTCAAAATCAGGGAAGCGGATGGTGACGCTAATGATGGCGTCATCGCCGCTCACCATCTTGGTGGAGTCCTCAAACTTTTGGAGGACGGTACATATGTCGGACGTCCATGTCCATTCCTGAGGTCTTATGTGTGGAGTTTGAACCATATACCGACGGCCTAGTTGATGATGGTACTCAACAACTGCCCTCTTCTGCTCACAAATCCTGACCAACATGTGCAGTGTGGAATTCCAACACGTGGGGACATCACACAATAGTCTGTGAGCCAGAAGCTGCAAACGCCGCTGAAAGCCGACAAGGCCGGCAGAAGCAGTAGGTGACTTTCTAAAATAGGCGTAATTTGACGAGCAGATCAGACAGCTCCGGGTAGGATTTATTAAACCGCTGAACCATGAGGTTGAGCACATGGGCCATGCATGGAACATGTGTCAGCTCTCCTCGCCTCAGAGCCGCCACAAGGTTCCGGCCATTGTCACACACGACCATGCCTGGCTGTAGGTTCAGCGGTGTGAGCCAGAGATCTGCCTGCTTTTTCAGAGCTGTCCACAACTCTTCAGCGTTGTGGAGTTTGTCATCTACGCATATTAGCTTCAGCACAGCCTGTTGCCGCTTAGCCGAGGCAGTGCTGCAGTGCTTCCAGCTTGGGACTGGTGTGGAGGGTGAAGTGGAGGAAGAGGAGGATGAGGAGGCTGAGGAGCATGACGTGCCAGAACTGTACGCTGTGGGTGAAACCCTGACTGAGTTAGGGCCTGCAATCCTTGGTGTTGGAAGGACGTGTTCCGTCCCAAGCTCAGACTGGGTCTCGGCTTCCAGAATATTAACCTACTGTGCCGTCAGCGAGATGTACCGGCCCTGCTCACAAGCACTTGTCCACGTGTCCGTGGTTAGGTGGACCTTGCCTGAAACTGCATTGTTAAGGGCACGTATGATGTTTTGTGACACGTGCTTATGTAATGCGGGGACGGTACACCGGGAAAAATAGTGACGGCTGGGGACCGAGTAACGTTGGACAGCCGCCGCCATCAGGTTGTGGAATGCTTCCGTCTCCACCAGCCTAAAAGGCAACATTTCCATTGCAAGCAGTCGCGAAATGTGTGCATTTAGAACTGTGGCATGTGGGGCGTTGGCAGCATATTTGCGCCTGCTTCCAAAGATTGGTGTATGGATAACTGAACGCTGCGCTGGGACAAGTAAGTGGCTGATGATGGTGCTATTTCTGCTTGTGCAAGTACAGGTGAAGGACAGGAGGCATCTTTGCCTGCAGTATGGACAGGGGATTGGCTTGCACGTACAACAGTGGAAGACGCAGCGGTTTCACCCGCAGACAATGCTCCTGGACTCTGCTGTACATCCCATAAAGTCGGGTGCTTTGCTGCCATGTGCCTGATCATGCTATGGTGGTGGTCAGGCTGCTAGTTTTGCAAACCCTGCTGATGCTGGCATGGCAGGTGTTGCAAATGGCCTTTTTCGAATTATCTGCAGACACCTTAAAAAACAGCCGGACTCGGGAAGACCTAACAGTTGTACTGGCAACTTCACTCGTGTTGTTGTTCGGGGAACAGTTGTCTGCCTTCTACCTGTGGACACCACCCTGCTTCTTCCGGCCTGTTGTGATGCTACGCCCAACTCCCCCTGTGCATTGCTGTCCTCGCTCTGCATGTCCTCCTGCCAGGTTGGGTCAGTTACTGGATCATCACCATGTCATCTTCCACTTCCGCACCCTGGTCCTCCTCCTGACTTTCTGGCAAGTGTGTCTCATCATCGTCCACCTCTTGTTGAGACACATTCCCACCGTTGCCTTTGTGAGACCGTGGCTGCTCAAATATTTGGGCATCGGTACATACGATCTCCTCATGACCCACTTCAACTGGAGCTGGCGAGAGGCCAGAATCTACGAATGGATAAATGAACAGTCCTTCAGAGTGTCCAAGTGGGGGATCAGTTATGTCCGGGGCCGGGCACTCGGCATGGTGGGAGGAAGGAGTATCAAGGTGGGGAATGTGCTGTCCAGTCTCACAGCTACTAACACTTGACCGTGTGGAAGACAGGGTATTTGTGGTGGTGCCAAACTGACTGGAAGCATTATCTGCTATCCAACTAACAAACCAAGACCAGTGTAAACAGGTTAATAGTGGAGTACTGCTGCGGTCCCCTAGAAATTGGGACAGGAAGGTCGAGCGAGATGATGTGGGCGCTTGTCATGGCGCAATTCGAGCATGCACACGGCCTTGGCCTCTGCCCGCACCACCATCACGTCCAGTTCCTTGTCCATTGCCACTGGCCTTGCGCATTTTCAATGTTGTGCTGACTGTATACAGCTAAATGAAGGCGCCCAAGAAATAGTTTTTAGCAGCACACTGAGATTAGAGATTAAGGCTCTGCAGTTGGACTGGTCAGACACAACGCTGAAGAGAATAGCAAGTCTTGGCATATCCTAATTTACGCTACAACCTTCCCCTGGCACACACAAATGTTAGATGAATGTTATCTCAGTGTCATGTTAAAAACCAACTCTGTGTCTGACCAGTCCACCTGCAGGGCCATAATCTGCAGACAAAACGCTGATGAGAATAGCGAGTCTTTTGGCGTATCCTAATTTACGCTGCAACCTACTGCAGCTGCACTAAGATGCTAAATGAGTGCAGACAAGAGTTGATTTTTAGCTGGACATGAGATAAGAGTTGGTTTTTAGCTGGACACTGAGATAACAGGTTAAGGCCCTGCAGGTGGACTGGTCAGACACAACGCTGACGAGAATAGCGAGCCTTTTGGCATATCCTAATTTGGGCTAAAACCTACTCCTGCCTATAGAGAGCTAAATTAATCCTAAAAGCACTGTTTTGGGATGGATGGATGAGATTTCCAGCCTGTGCACCAGACCCAGATGTGATGCAGGCTGGTATACTGGCACAACAAAGTTTGCTATATACCCTGCCTGCCTGTATACAGTTCTATTAGTCCTCAGAAGGACTTTTGTGGTAATTAGACTGGCAGTCCTGCGCCTACACTAGCTGAAAGACCACAAATCTGTCCCTCAATCAGCAGCAGCTCCCCCTACACTGACTGTCTGTGGAGCAGAGTGACGAGCACAGCGCGGTCAAGTCTTAGGCGGCCGTCACACGCAACGATATATGGATAGATATCGTTTGAACGCGCCTGATTGGGCATCGCTCAAACGATGTCTATGCGTGTGACAGCACGACACGACCAACGAGAAATGATCAGATCGTTAGATCGAGACATGAGATCCGGACCTCATATCACACGATGTCGCTCAGTGGATAAGCACAATTGATGTGTCTAAATGAACGATATCGTTTGAAAGCTGTGAATTGAGCGATGCTGAAATCTAGCACGTAGGCGTGTCGGGTATACATCTGTGTCACGCCTCCTCAGTTGTGATTCGTTAACCCTCATGCGTTACGATTGGCTGGCGCCACATCAGCTATCATTGGTGGAAGCTCCTGCGTTACGATTGGTTCTTTCTTCACAGGGCGCCATTTTGGAAGAGCTGTCACTTCAGCACTACACATAGGCGTCGTTTGCATGAGCATGACTTGTTTCTTTCAAATTACGGGCCCACGCAAGTGCGCAAAGCTAAAAAACTCTAGTATGGTATTGGCCCAATATAGTATGCACACTGTCATACACCGAAATGATATTGCTGGACACAGCGCACAACGTGGCGTTACGCAACGCCCGCGGGTTATTGGCCTGTAGGTGCCGCATAAGTGTTTATAGCCGTGTCGCCGCGCGTACGGCGCCTTTAAATTTTATTAAGCCACGCAAGCGGACGTACTGACGTCATGAAGTTGGTTTCAGTTTCATTCCGCCTGCAAGGTGCTAGCTCCTCCCATGCACATTGCAGCACAGTCATGGCCGCCTGCCACGTGGGGGATGGCGGAGCTCATGATCCTAATTGATCATTGTGATTGTTTGGATTATTGGGGCCACCATCAGCACCGGCACCGCAGCACTGTCCGCAAGATCCAGCGAGCCCTGCTCCGCCAGCTGGGGGTTGAGAGGGAGGTGAAAGCCATCCAGCGTAAGATTGCGGATCTGAAATACAAGTGCCCAGCCCGCATAGTGGACATCCGTGTCAGGATTGCCCAGCTGCGTGGTGAGTAATTGTTGCCTCCTAACACACATATGCACATGTACATGTAACAAACTAGCCAGCAATGTCTCAAAACATATTAGAAGGAGAGTGTGGTCCCCGGCCTGTCCCCGCCCATGTGGTTGCATATATTCTGCATTAAGGCTGCCTTCACACTTGCACATGCCTCCACAGAACGATGCGGAGCCATCTGCAAGCGTCTGCATGCAGACCGCAGCCCTATCCTTTAGAATGGTCTGCACGGTGGCTGCAGATGCTTGCAGACCGGTGTGCACTGCCATTGGCCACCATGAGAGATCTGGGCGCATGTGGAGGCATGCGCACAGATCACACACTCCCGTCAGCCCTGGGAATGCGACCGTCATGGTGGGCAATGTGAGTGCACGGCGGTGTGCAAGCATCTGCAGACACCGTGCGGACCAGTAGAAAGGATCGGGCTGCGGTCCGCATGCTGAGCCTTGCAGATGCCTCCGCAGAACGCTGCAGAGGCATCTGCAACAGTGAAGGCAGCCTAATTTGGAGGCAGGCCCTACACTTTGGCCTGGTCCTCAACCCTCCAACTACAAAAAAACCTAATTTGCCATTACATAAAATCCCTACAATGTGAGACACTCTTTAGTCTGCATCTTTACATGTCTTCAATGCCGGTCACAGGCAGCATGTCAAGGGGACGGACTGTGGAGGACAGGTGACATATAGTACAGGTGACTGGACACTCCCTCCCCTTGCCATGCTGCATGAAACCTGCCTGCAAAAAATAAAAATTTGCAGTCTGCTGATTGTCGCTCATTTTGAAAAGGACCAATCACCAATGAATGGAAATCACCATACATTTCTCTACTGTGTATTGACGCACCATGTGGATGTGCCAACGATTGTGCATTGCCGTTGTTTCACACACAAACATGAATATGGCCCAACCAGTCATGTGCAGCACAAATGGTGAGGGCCGACTCAGGCGTAACCTCACTAGATTTGTGCCTAACCCCACTCCACATTGTCATTGTGTTTGGTAGACATATTGAGCATCGGAAATACACACGACACACTGCCCCACAGATGTGGCACCGTACAGAGGGGACAAGATAGACAAACCATGATGTTTGCACCAAAATAACAATAGCACATGAACAAGAAGACTATGCAGCCACGTTCAAAACAACAGCAGCTTCTGGCCCTACAGAAAATACAAGACACATACATTGACCATGTGTTGTTGTCTGTGGCCACAAGCAAACATATCTTGCCAGTGTAGTGGACCTTCTGTCAGTAAACATACTGTGTTCTACCCACAGTACATGCATACCACATGAGTATATGCATCCAACATGACCTTGTACATATTTTTTAATGGGGGAAAAACAATAGGCACACAATCCAAAAGATAGCCAACAATGTTTTTCACCTTTCTCATAAAAGCTTTGTCATTGTGCTTCCAAATACAGATGCTGAGGATTCCTCGTCGGAAGATGGGCAACATGCCCCACCGGCAGGTGGCCCACCTAACCCACCGGCAGATCCGGCTGCAGGGAGACCATCGCCCCCTAGTAATCCCAGCCCTTATGGTGAGGAGTTGCCATCTGCTGACGAGCCGGAGGAGAGAGAGGAGTGGTCCGCCCACTCAGGGATGGAGGAGTCTCCTGGCAACTCATCCCACACATGGATGGAGAAGGATGATGACCTCTCCTCCCCACCATCGCCACAGGAGGCCGAGGATGATTTTCAAATGGATGGCCTAGATGATGAGCCACCCTCCATCCCAGGCCCAATTTTGCCCCCAACACATGTCCTGTGGCCTCAGAGCCCCAGCCCAGGAGTTACCCCACCGGCCACAGTGTCCAGCTCGGTGGCAAGCACAGGGGTGGGCATGTCCCCTGAGCCAGATGTGGATGAGGTGCCCTCCACAACAGGCCCCGCGGAGGAGGAGATGCCGCCGGCTGATCAGGACCCACACTTGGAGGACTATGGTGGTAAGTGTGTATTTGTGGGGCCTACACCCTGCATACTGTATTGATTGTTGTGTTTACCTTCCCTCATTATTGTGTCTGAGTGTCTTATTTTTTTTGGCATACTGTTTGTGCAGATGGCGAACGTGCAGGTGCTGCGGGGTGGAGTCTCAGTGCGTCCCCATCAACCCCTGATAGTGCTGAGGATGGCGAGCACGAGGGTAAGGAGCATAGTTCAATTTTCACTTACAAAACCTCCACTTGGAGTGTTGTTTTGTAAATGTGTTCTTCATCCCAATACAGGTGTCCCTACTTTGGAGGACGTGATCCGGGCACACTCGGAGTTCGCCATACAGCTCCATTTGGCACTCGAGCGCTATATACAAGAGCTGGCCCGGTTACGGGAGATGCTGGCTGTCCTCTAGCAAGGACATGGTGGGCTCCCATAATCGGGAGAGAATTAGACACTCGAATGGTCCATCCGGACCTGAAGGACTGTTGTCCATGTTGGACCAAAATCCAGTTTCTTGCCATGTTGGCATTGTTTTATTTTTTGCTTTGCCCCCGTTGGGCTCTTTTCTTATAGTGTCCAACATTTGGACCATAGGGAGTGTATTTTTGGCATACTGTTTGTGCAGATGGCGAACGTGCAGGTGCTGCGGGGTGGAGTCTCAGTGCGTCCCCATCAACCCCTGATAGTGCTGAGGATGGCGAGCACGAGGGTAAGGAGCATAGTTCAATTTTCACTTACAAAACCTCCACTTGGAGTGTTGTTTTGTAAATGTGTTCTTCATCCCAATACAGGTGTCCCTACTTTGGAGGACGTGATCCGGGCACACTCGGAGTTCGCCATACAGCTCCACTTGGCACTCGAGCGCTATATACAAGAGCTGGCCCGGTTACGGGAGATGCTGGCTGTCCTCTAGCAAGGACATGGTGGGCTCTCATAATCGGGAGAGAATTAGACACTCGAATGGTCCATCCGGACCTGAAGGACTGTTGTCCATGTTGGACCCAAAATCCAGTTTCTTGCCATGTTGGCATTGTTTTATTTTTTGCTTTGCCCCCGTTGGGCTCTTTTCTTATAGTGTCCAACATTTGGACCATAGGGAGTGTGTTGGGGCTACCACGTTGGCCTCTTTTCTTATAGTTCACCACATTGGTACCTTATGGAGTGTGTGTGGCCTTCCACGTTGTGCTCTTTTCTTTGAGTGTCCCACATTGGGCCCATCTCAAGTGTGTAGGGGGTATTCCTACACTCAAACAGCAAGGTGTACTTTATGGGCATGGTATGCCACATTTTGAATGTAATTTTAACTAATTTATCTAAGTTTTCATTTTGTAACTTGATATAAACACACATATATTTTAGAATTCTGTGAGGTTAAGGTTTGCCTTGAAGTTCAGCAAGGTCAACACGTAGCCTTAACATGTTGATCCAGAGGAAGGGGACAAAAAACCCATGTTCCAACACAAGCTCAACATTGTGAGCATGCATTATGGCCACAAAGCCAACACACATCCTTTTCTGGATACTTCTTTTTAAAACTTTAGAAATGGCCTAACCCCATCAACAACAATGGGTGTTCACTCCCTCGAGATATAACTGCTGGCTACTACACCCACAATACGTCTTTTAACAAAGTTGTCACAAAATACAATGATGTTAAGGCCACCTCCGAGTTTATTGGGGAGAACCTCTAATTAGTGAAGGCTACTGCTCAAGACCCAACATTTAAGTATTATGACCCTTCACATATGAAGGGAGTGTGACCTACAGAATGTTGCCTAGCTGCTGAAGGGCCAACAATGATGCCTTCCTAAATACCCAGAATGCGACAATCATGGACCACATAGTAACCTAGTGTGTAATAATAATTTAATTGGTGAAACAAAGAATTTGGAAACATCCGTCCATTAGTAAGGGCAACAAAAAGGTTCACTATACCACAAACTTAACTCTGCAAGCATTTTCTTGGTCAAAAATTTAACAAAAGTCACACGTTCTGGGTGGTCATAAACAAAGGGCAAAAAAACATTACCACGACTTATAGTTTTTTTGTTTTTGGCGTTGTTTATGTGGCTCCTCTAGGAAGTCCTCATCAAGGTGGAAGCTGGGGTCGGGCCTCAGGTTGGCCAAATAACCACCCCGGTTTCGCTGACTGGGGTAATGTGCTCGGCCAGATCGCCGCACAGGGGAGGAATGTGGAGGGCCATAATATTGCATGGCCTGGAGGTTGCCGGGTGGCCGTGGAATGGCAGCAGGGAAACAGGAGCCGGGAGTCAGGTTCCCCGCCCGTGCTTGCTCCATCATCTGGAGCATGACCCGCTCTGCATGTATTCTTTGTTCTGGGTCCAGAGATGGGAGCCTTTCATTAACCAGGCTTGCAAATGCACACTGGGGTTCACGTACGTTCTGCTGCAGGACCTGTTGTGCCAGAGTCATCATCTCGTTTGGGGTGGCCACAGTTGTGTTCCTTGGCCGATTGCGGAAACGTGGTGGAGCCACATAAGTAGGGTTTGCCGATGTTCCGGCCTCCGGAATGTTGACATCTGCCGGTGTGTCCTGTGGGGTAGTGCTGGACCCAGTAGAGGGCCCTTCCAGCGGATCCTACATGTGGGAATGCATAACAGGTCAGGAAACGTAATCAACAGTGTCCTGCTATGTTTTCTACACTTATGAGAAAGGTACATGTATGTCACTACACACCACACTGTACCAGATGTCAAGAAAACATGTCCTGACAGGGCTTTAATGTTTGTGTCAATAAGACTAAACACAATCATTATATGTGAAATGAGTGATGGATACAATGTAACTTGATGTAACATGCTCCCAGAAAGTTTGGAGCCCATTCTGTGTGTAATGTTTATTGCCTGAATTAAAATCAAGACGCTAAAATCAGTACAATATGTGTCTTGTGTGATAACTGTGCCTTAGGATTGGCATAGGTCACAGACTTACATGTTGTTGGTCACCGGCAACTTCAGCATTCACCTGTGGTGGCTGTGTGAAGCTATCACTCTCCAACATTCCACGGGGTTCCTGCTGTTCCAGTGTGAAGAGCATCAGGTTGTAATACCATAGGGTTGACACATATATGTCCTCAGCAGCCATTCCAGATCTGCGCGATTCTGTGACTTTTTGATGCTCCTTTTTGAAAACTGTCCGCAAGGACTGGATTTTCCTGCGCACAAATACGACATCCGTCTCTTGGCCAGGCATGTATTGGTGACATACCTCTAGCAGTTTTCCATAGGCCACCTGCTTGAGGGCCCTGTTGGTGTAGGCCGGGCTTCGGCTTTGCCACAAACAGGGGTTGGCCCTGTATACTTCGATAAAAGCACTAACAAATTCCTATTAGGTCTGGGCATCTGAAATAAAAAAAGGACAATTCACTACACCTCAGAGGGGACCATGTTTAAAAGCTAGGGCAAAAAAATCACATCCAGAGGATGTCAAGTCACGCAAAAAGAGCCTTGCCAAATGATGCTGTTCAAAAACAACAGCAGCATTGCTTTGAACCAGATTTTTGTGTTCCTGCCATGGATGTGTGCTGGTGTGACAGTGACAATACAAATGTGTGTCAGGACAACAATATCATAAACAACATTTAGCTGTGGATGCCCCATCTGATATGAACATACCTTGGCTTTTGAAGACACAGTGTCCTTAGGTAAATATATGCAGCAAGCAAGGTGGATGCTGAAATGCACAAGTGAGAAGGAACGCACACAAGAGCAGAGAATCCACACATGTTTGCAATGCACTATTTATCCCAATAGAAGCGAGGGCTAATTGATTATCACAGGTGCGATGTGCATAGGCATCGCAAGTGCCACGCCTGTTGGAGGATGTAACATCGACGTTGGGTGTGGTCGAGTGCTGGAGACACGCCTGCTGTCTAACATTGCCTCACCGTTGGGTGTGGGACAATGCTGAAGCCACGCCTGTTAGAGGAGGTTATATCGTTGTTGGGTGTGCTCCAGCGATGCAGCCACACCTGTTTGGAGGACGCTTTGCCTTGTGATTGGATGTGGTCAGTATATAGTGACGTTACGGCCGCATAGATGCGTGATTGCTGCAGAGTTATTGCCACTATGTATTTATTCCGCATGTAATATATTTCCGAGGGGGGACACTCTAGCGTTGTGAGATGTGTATGACGTTTAGGTTATCACTTCAGTCCACCCATCTGCTGGATATGGTATCTTGTAATCCCTGCTTAATTTGTGTTCTTTGTGTAGGTCACTTTGCTAACTACAGCATTGCACTCTTGGATGATTACCATCTGGCCAAACGTCATATTTTTGTTGCCTTGACATTTGAGTGACACCCATCTCAGCGACCAGTGCATGTGAGTTTTTCTTTTTCTGTAGTGTTCTTTGGCCCATATATATAGTCATCCATGTGTGTGATGTATTTGGGAGTCGCTTTAATGCTGTAGAAAGTGTGATGTGGGTTGTGAGCTAGATGTGTCTCTACCCCTTGATTTGGACTGGCATTTTTTTGGGAAAGGCAATTTGGCATGTTCAACATCTTGAATTACTCGACGACTTCATTAATCCAGAATGTGTTTTTGGGTTTGAGGACATCATTTCCACATGTGTTGTGCAACAGTACATATTTCAGCAATGTCATGTTCAGTATTGGCCACTTTTTTACTGCTCAAATTTAAGGCAAAACACCTTTCTGCGTAGTCACCGTTTTTAACATCATTTTGCCTCTAAACAGCATGAATCCTGATGAACGTGCCGTGGTGGGCGCTGCATTTCTGGTCGAGGCTGCACGTCTGGAGGAGGAGAGGCAGGAGATCCGCAGGAGGAGACCACGACGCATCTGGACCAGGGAGTGGCTTCAGCAGCGCAATCAACATTCCAACATTCGGCTTGTGCGCCAACTTCGCCAAGACTTTCCCCGGGACTTCCAGAATTTTCAGAGGATCTCACAGGAGTCCTTTCAATTCCTGCTGGATGCAGTTACCCCGCTCATCGCACGGAAAGATACAGCAGTCCCTGCGGAGGAGAGGTTGGCCGCCACACTGCGCTTTCTCGCCACAGGGCGCAGCATGCAGGACTTTGAATACTCCTCAGCTATGTCGCGTCCACTCCTTAGCCAAGTGATACCGGAGACCTGTGAGGCTATAGTGCGCTGTCTTGCTCCCACATACATGCGCTTGCCCCAAAACCCGGCAGAATGGCTAGCCACTGCGGCCGAATTCAGCCATAAGTGGCAATATCCGAACTGTGGGGGTGCCATAGACGGAAAACATATTCGAATCAGCCAACCACACAACAGTGGCTCGTACTTTTTTAACTATAAAGGCTATTTTAGCATTGTGTTGTTGGCAGTGGTGAACGCCAACTATGAATTTATGTCTGTGTCAGTGGGAACAAATGGCCGGGTTTCAGATGGCGGGGTTTTTGACCAATCATCTTTTGGCCAAAAGCTGAAAACTGGCCGCCTCAATTTGCCTCCCACAAATTTCACCTGTGGAAACCTTAACTTTATCTTCCTGGCGGATGAGGCATTCCCACTCCATCCCAATTTGCTCAAACCATATCCCCAGAGACATCTTGCTCCTCCACAACGCATTTTTAACTATCGGCTTTCCCGGGCCCACCGAGTGGTGGAGAATGCCTTTGGGATTATGGCTAGCCGGTTCCGGATTTTCCACACGGCCATTAACATGAAACTGGAATCTATTGACCTCATTGTTATGGCCTGTTGTGTGCTGCACAATTTCCTCCGACGCCGAGATCACCAGGCCTACACCCCACCAAACTATGTGGACTACATTGACTCCAGCAATTGCGAGGTGGTGTTGGGGGGCTGGTGTGCTGATGCCCCACACGTGGCAGGACTACAGCCATTAGGCCGTGGAAGCAGCTGGCAGGAGGCACAGGAGATTAGGGACCAGTACTGCGAGTACTTTAATGGTCCAGGGGCTGTGAGCTGGCAACACAACGTATAGTAGTTACCAGTGTGCCATCTGTAATTTTTCATTTGACATTTCTGATGTGTCCAGAAGCTCAGGTTTGTAGCCAGGACATGTGTCCCTTTATAATTTGCAACAGGTGTTTTTTTATTTAAAACCAGATTTAGGGCAAAATAAGTTACTATGTTTGTAAGAGGCCGAGGCCTTGCCTAATTGATGGGAGCTGTGTGTCGCAGACATACCTGTTGTCTGTGACATAAGCCGGAGGATTTTCCGTCTTACTGCATGTGGGCACTAAGAGTTTTATTAGTGCAGAAGGGCCCGGCTTATGAGTCCTGTGAGAGACGGGCAGGTCCAGGACCCACATACCTCCCCAAAGGCCGTGGTGACAGTGGTCACAGTTTTTGAACGTAGCACCTTGAGACAGAGTTTGGACTGTCTCGACCAGGGCCTACCGTGAAGTTGGTGAGGCAGCTTACTGTACGTTTTTATGCAAAAACGTATAAACCAAAAGGCCCTGATTTTTGTCACAGCACTTGCTATTTGCTCCAAAGTGTATTTTGAAAACCTGAATCAATACACACATACATATGTTGGCCCACATATATGCTGTGCACAACACAAGTGTTGGCAACGCAGACTACAGAAGGTCAAAAACATTAGTGTCCCTGGAACAATGAATGCTGAGAAGCGTTTTGCTTC
>JARQOC010000005.1:299447963-299570463 GCA_033576535.1 Allobates femoralis
AAAAAACAAAAAAAAAAGCAATGGCAATAACGGCGATAAGACCCAAATAAAAATAAAAAAGGGAGTGTAGAGCCCAAAGGGGAAAACGATAAAAAAATGCGAGCTAAGAGCGCAAAAGGGCCCACGAAAAAATAAAATGGACCTATAGACCGATAAGAGCCGATAAGAGCGCATAAAAATGGGACTATAAGTGATAAACTTTTTGAACTAAAAAGCACGAACACAATGGGGACTATAAGCCGATAAGCCATAAAACATAGAGCCAAGGGGAGCCAAAAACCCAGACGCTCAGTTTAAAAGCTCCAAAAAACCACTTAGGCGGATAAACAAGGGGAAAGCTATTAAGCGCATAAACAATGGCAAATATGAGGTGGATAAACAATGCGAGTTTAAAAGCGCAATAAAAAGGGATTAGACCTTTAAAAAAATTTGAGCTTTTGAGGAAATAAGAGGAAAATAAACAATGGCAAGTATAGAGCCGATAAACAATACGATTTTGGGGGAAGCTAAGCGCAATAAGAGAGTTTAAAAAAAGGGGTGATGGCGAGTTTAAAAAGCGGAAATGCGCAATAAGCCAATAAAAATGGCTTTAGGGCATAAAAGAGAAACGATAAAAAAATTGCAAGCAAAAAGCACGATAAAAATGAAAAAAATAAGCAAATTTTGGGTAAAAAGAGCACGAAAAAACAATGGCGATGATCGAGTATAGAGCTCCAAAGAGCGATAAAATGCGAGAAAAGACCCGGATAAACAAATGGGGGAGCTATAGAGCGCAATAAAAGTGCAATAAGAGAGCAATAAGAGTGTGATAGGAGCGCAATAAGAGCGCAATAAGAGCGCAATAAGAGCACAAAAAGAGCACAAAAAGAGCACAAAAAGCAATGGCGAGCTATAGAGCGCAATAAACAATGGCGAGCTATAGAGCGCAATAAACAATGGCAAGTTATAGAGCACAATAAACAATGGCAAGCTATTGAGCGCGATAAGAATGCAATAAGAGAGCAAAAAGAGAGCAAAAAGAGAGCAAAAAGAGAGCAAAAAGAGAGCAAAAAGAGCGCAAAAAGAGCGCAAAAAGAGCGCAAAAAGAGCACAAAGAGCACAATGAGAGCACAATGAGAGCACAATGAGAGCACAAAGAGGACAAAGAGGACAAAGAGAGCAAAAAGAGAGCATAAAAAGAGCACAATAAGAGCTCAATAAGAGCACAATAAGCAATGGCGAGCTATAGACCACCATAAGAGAGCGATAAGAGCATGATAAACAATGGCGAGCTATAGAGCATGATAAAAGTGCAAAAAGAGTGCGATAAACAATGGCGAGTGATGGCAAGCTATAGAGCGCGATAAACAATGGCGAGCTATAGAGTGCAATAAAAGCACGATAAACAATGCTGAGTGATGGAGAGTTATAGAGCTCCATAAGAGCGCGATAAACAATGGCAAACTATAGAGAGCGATTAGAGTGGGATAAACAATGGCAAGCTATAAAGCACCATAAAAGCACGATAAGCAATGATGAGCTATACAGCACGATAAGAACACGATAGGAGCACATTAAACAATGGCAAGCTATTGAGCGCGATAAGAGTGCAATAAGAGTGCAATATTAACACAATAAGAGCGCAATAAGCAATAGCAAGCTACAGAACACAATAAGAGCACAACAAGAGCACAATAAGAGCACAATAAGCAATGGCGAGCTATAGAGCGCAATAAACAATGGCAAGTGATGTAGAGCGTAATAAACAATGGTGAGCTATACAGCGTGATAAGAGCACGATAAGAGTGCAATAAACAATGCCAAGCTATTGAGCGCCATAAGAGTGCAATAAGAGTGTGATAAGAGCACGATAGGAGTGCATTAAACAATGGCAAGCTATTGAGCGTAATGAGTGCAATAAGAGTGCAATATTAACACAATAAAAGCTCAATTAGAGCGCAATAAGCAATGGCAAGCTACAGAGTGCGATAAGAGCACGATAAACAATGGCGAGTGATGCAAGCAACAGAGCGCAATAAGAGCGCAATAAGAGCACGCTAAACAATGGCGAATGATGGCGAGCTGTAAAGAACAATAAAAGCACAATAAACAATGGCGAGTTATGGCAAGCTATAGAACGCGATAACAGCACGATAAGCGCACCATAAACAATGGTGCCCTATAAAGAGGCATAAGAGCGTGATAAGAGCACAATAAGAGCACGCTAAACAATGGCGAGTGATGGCGAGCTATAGAGCGCCATAAAAGCACAATAAACAATGGCGAGTTATGGCGAGCTATAGAGCGCGATAAGAACCCGATAAACAATGGCGAGTGATGGCAAGTGATGAGGAGTGCCATAAGAGCGCGATAAACATTGTCGAGCTCTAGAGCACGGTAAGAGTGCGATAAACAATGGCGAGCTATAAAACGCAATAAAAGCATGATAAACAATGCCGAGTGATGGCGAGTTATAGAGCTCCATAAGAGCGCAATAAACAATGGTGAGCTATAGAGCGCGATTAGAGTGGGATAAACAATGGCGAGCTATAAAGCACCATAAAAGCACTAAAAGCAATGGTGAGCTATACAGCGCAATAAGAGCACGATAGGAGCGCATTAAACAATGGCAAGCTATTGAGCGCGATGAGTGCAATAAGAGTGCAATATTGAGCGCAATAAGAGCGCAATTAGAGCGCAGTAAACAATGGCAAGCTACAGAGTGCAATAAGAGCACGATAAACAATGGCGAGTGATGGCAAGTGATGAGGAGTGCCATAAGAGCGCGATAAACATTGTCGAGCTCTAGAGAACGGTAAGAGTGCGATAAATAATGGCGAGCTATAAAACGCAATAAAAGCATGATAAACAATGCCGAGTGATGGCGAGTTATAGAGCTCCATAAGAGCGCAATAAACAATGGTGAGCTATAGAGCGCGATAAACAATGGCGAGCTATAGAGCGCAATAAGAGTGCAATAAGCAATGGCTAGCTACAGAGTGCGATAAGAGCACGATAAACAACTATAAGTGATGGCGAGCAATAGAGCACGATAAGAGCACGATAAACAATGGAGAGTGATGGCGAATGATGTAGTGCAATAAGAGCGCAATAAGCAATGGCAAGCTACAGAATGCAATAAGAGCACGATAAGAGCGCGAAAAACAATGGCAAGTGATGGCAAGCTATAGAGCGAAATAAGAGAGTGATGAGTGCGATTAGACCACAATAAAAAATGGCGAGTGATGGCAAGCTGTAGAGCACCATAAAAGCATAATAAACAATGGCGAGTGATGGTGAGCTATAGACTGCCATAAGAGTGCGAAAAGAGCACAATAAACAATGGCGAGCTATAGAGTACAATAAGAGTGCAATACGAGTGCAATACGAGTGCAATACGAGTGCAATACGAGTGCAATACGAGTGCAATACGAGTGCAATACGAGACCAATACGAGACCAATACGAGAGCAATAAGAGAGCAATACGAGCACAATACGAGCGCAATACGAGCGCAATAAGAGAGCAATAAGAGAGCAATAAGCAATTGCGAGCTACAGAGTGTGATAAGAGCATGATAAGAGCGAGATAAACAATGGCGAGTGATGGCGAGCTGTAGAGCGCAATAAGAGCACGGTTAACAATGGCGAGTGATGGTGAGTTATAGAGTTCCATAAGAGGGCGATAAGAGCACGATAAACAATGGCGAGCTATAGAGTGCGATAAACAACGGCAAATGATATAGAGCGCCATAGGAGCACGATAAACAATGGCAAGCTATATGGTGAGCAATACAGTGCGATAAGAGCACGATAGGAGCGCATTAAACAATGGCGAGTGATGGCGAGCTATAGAGCGCGATGAATAATGGCGAGCTATAGAGCACAATCAGAGTGTGATAAACAATGGCGAGCTATAGAGCACGATAAGAGCATGATATACAATGGCGAGCTATACAGTGCGATAAGAGCACGATAGGAGCGCATTAAACAATGGCTAGCTATTGAGTGCAATAAGAGTGCAATAAGAGAGCAATTACTGTACAATTACAGTGCAATTACAGCGCAATAAACATTGGTGAGCTATAGAGCGCGATAAGAACGTGATAAACAATGGCGAGCTGCAGAGCGCGATAAGAGTGCAGTAAGAGCACGATAAACAATGGTGATTGATGGCGAGCTATAGAGCGCGATGAACAATGGCGATCTATAGAGCACCATAAGAGTGCAATAAGAGTGCATAAAGAGCGCTTTAAAAATGGCGAGCTATAGAGCATGAAAAGAGTGCAATAAGAGTAAATAAGAGTGAAATAAGAGTGAAATAAGAGTGCAATAACAACGCAATTACAGCGCAATAAACAATGGTGAGCTACAGAGGGCGATAAGAGCACAATAAACAATGGCGAGCTATAGAGCATGAAAAGAGTGCAATAAGAGTGAAATAAGAGTGAAATAAGAGTGAAATAAGAGTGCAATAACAACGCAATTACAGCGCAATAAACTATGGCGAGCTATAGAGCGCAATAAGAATGCAATAAGCAATGGCGAGCCACAGAGTGCGATAAGAGCGCGATAACCAACGGCAAGTGATGGAGAGCTATAGAGCGCGATAAGAGCACAATAAACAATGGCGAGCTATTGAGCAGCATAAGAGTGCAATAAGAGTGCAATAAGGAGAGCAATTGCAGCGCAATTACAGCGCAATAAACAATGGAGAGCTATAGAGCTGATAAGAGCAGGATAAACAATGGAGAGTGATGGTGAGTGATGTACAGCGCCATAAGAGCGATAAACAATGGCGAGCTATAGAGCGTGAAAAGCAATGGCGAGCTTTAAAGCACGATAGACAATGGCGAGCTATAGTGCGTGATAAAAGCGCTATAAACAATGGCGAGTGATATAGAGCGCTATAAGAGCACGATAGGAGCGCATTAAACAATGGTGAGCTATTGAGCGTGATAAGAGTGCATTAAGAGCACAATAAGAGCGCAATAATCAATGGTGAGCTATAGAGCGTGATAAACTGTGCGATAAAAGCACAATAAACAATGGCGAGTGATGGCAAGCTGTAGAGCGCCATCAGAGCGTGATAAACAATGGCGAGTGATGGCAAGCTATAGAGCGCCATAAGAGCGCAATAACAGCGCGATAAACAATGATGTGTGATAAGAGCGCGATAAACAATGGCTAGTGATGGTGAATTATAGAACAACATAAGAGAGCGATAAGAGCGCGATAAACAATGGCGAGTGATGGCGAGCTATAGAGCGCGATCAGAGTGCAATAAGAGTTCAATAAGAGAGCAATAAAAGTGCGATGAGCGATGGCGAGCTATAGAATACGTTAAATATTGGTAAGTTATAGAGTGCGATAAGAGAGCGATAAATAATGGTGAGCTATAGAGCGCGATAAACAATGGTGGGCTATAAAGCACGATAAAAGCACAATAAACAATGGCGAGTGATGGCGAGCTGTAGAGCGCCACAATGGAGTGATAAAACATGGCGAGTGATGGAGAGGTATAGAGTGCGCTAAGAGCGCGATAGACAATGGCGAGTGATTGGCGAGCTGTAGAGCGCCATAAGAGCGCAATAAACAAATGGCGAGCTATAGAGCACGAAAAGAGCGCGATAAACAAT
Source organism: Allobates femoralis (assembly GCA_033576535.1). Classification (NCBI taxonomy): domain Eukaryota; kingdom Metazoa; phylum Chordata; class Amphibia; order Anura; family Aromobatidae; genus Allobates; species Allobates femoralis. The sequence continues at coordinate 299,453,580 of JARQOC010000005.1, forward strand.
GACGAGCTATAGAGCACGATAAGAGTGTGATAAACAATGCGAGCTATAGAGCGCGAATAAACAATGGCAAGCTCTAGAGCGCAATAAAAAATGGCGACCTATAAAGCACAATAAGAGCGCAATAAACAATGGCAAGTGATGTTGAGCACCATAAGAGCGCGTTAAACAATGGCGAGTGATGGCGAGCTGTAAGCGTGATAAGAGCACATAAGAGCACAATAAACAATGGCGAGTGAAGGCGAGCTGTAGAGCGCGATAAGAGCACATAAGAGCACGATAAACAATAGCAAGCTGTAGAGCATGATAAGACCGTGATAAGAATGTGATAAGAGCGCAATAAACAATGGTGAGTGATGGCGAACTACAGAGCGCAATAAGAGCACATAAGAGCACGATAAACAATGGCGAGTGATGGTGAGCTGTAGAGCGCCATCAGAGCGTGATAGTCAATGACGAGTTATGGGAGCTATAGAGCGCGATAAGAGCACATAAGAGCACGATAAGAGCACGAGTGATGGCGAGCTGTAGAGCGCCATAAAGGCATGATAAACAATGGCGAGTGATCGCGAGCTATAGAGCGCGATTAACAATGGCGAACTATAGAACATAATAGGAGCACGATAAGAGCATGAAAAACAATGGCAAGTGATGGCGAGCTGTAGAGCGCCATAAGAGCACGATAAGAGCGTGATAAACAATGTCAAGCTATAGAGCACCATAAGAGCGCAATAAGAGCACGATAAACAATGGCAAGCTATAGAGTGCCATAAGAGCACAATAAACAATGGTGAGTGATGGCGAGCTATAGAGCTCGATAAGAGTGCAATGAGAGCACGATAAACAATGGTGTGCTATAGAACACGATAAACAATGGTGTGCTATAGAGCACGATAAACAATGGCAAGCTATAGAGCGCGATAAGGAGAGGCAAGCTATAGAAGCGCATAAAATAATGGTGAGTGATGTTGAGCTATAGAGCGCGATAAACAATGGCAAGCTATAGAGCTCGATAAACAATGATGAGTGATGGTGAGCTATAGAGTGCCATAATAGCACGATAAGAGCGCGATAAGTAATGATGAGCTATAGAGTGCAATAAGAGGGCAATAAGAGAGACAATAAGAGCGCAATAAGGGCTCAATAAGAACTCAATAAGAGCGCAATAGGAGTGCAATAAGGGCTCAATAAGAGCTCAATAAGAGCGCCATAAGAGTGCAATAATCAATGGCGAGCTACGGAGTGCGATAAGAGCGCGATTAAAGCACGATAAACAATGGTGAGTGATGGCGAGCTATAGAGCACGATAAGAGTGCAATAAGAGCGCAATAAACAATGGTGATCTATAGAGCATAATAAGAGGGCAATAAGAGCATGATAAGAGCACGATAAGAGCGCATTAAACAATGGCGAGCTACAGAGTGCAATAAGAGCGCAATTAGAGCAAATTAGAGTGCATATACAGTGCAATAAAAGCGGAAAAAAAACAATGGGAAGCTATAGAGCGCGAAAAGAGGGCAATACGAGTGCTATAAAACAATGGCGAGCTATAGAGTATGATAAACAATGGCAAGCTATAGAGCGCGATAAAACCATGGCGAGTGATGGCGAGCTGTAGAGCGCCATAAGAGCGTGATAAGAAATGGCGAGTGATGGCGAGCTATAGTGCACGAAAGGAGCGCGCTAAGAGCGAGATAAACAATGTCGAGTGATGGCGAGCTGTAGAGGCCATAAGAGCGTGATAAAAAATGGTGAGTGATGGCGAGCTATAGAGTGCGATAAGAGCGTGATAAACAATGACAAGTGATGTAGAGCACCATAAGAGTGCAATAAACAATGGCAAGCTATAGAACGCGATAGGAGGGCAATAAGAGTGCTATAAACAATGGTGAGCTATAGAGCGCGATACACAAATTAGGCGAGCGATAGAGCGCAATAAAACGTGAGTGATGGGACAAGCTATAGAGCAGCGATAAACAAATGCAGGCGAGTATAGAGCCGATAAACAGGTGAGCTGAGTATAAGGCCATAAGGCAATGATAAGAGCCGATAAAATGGAGTGATGGTGCTTAGAGCGCAAAGAGCTAAAAATAGCATGTGGATAAGAGCCAGGATAAGACGAATAACAATGCAATCAGTAGAGCACCATAAGAGTGCAATAAACAATGGCAGCTATAGAGCGATAGAGGGCAATAAGAGCGATAAACAATGGATGAGCTGTAGATGTATAATAAAAATGGCAAGCTATAAGGAGCGCGATAAGAGCGAGTAAACAATGGCGATGATGCGAGCTATAGAGCCATAAGACATGATAAACAATGGCGAGCTATAGGCGAGCATACAGAGCGGCATAAGAGCCGATAAACAATGGCAGCTATAGAACACGATAAAAGCGTGATAAACAATGCAGCTATAGAGCGCGATAAAGACAAAATGGGAGCTATAGACGCATAGACAAATGGCGAGCTATAGAGTGCAATAAAATGGAAAGCAATAGAGCCGATAAACTCATAGGAGTGCATAGAGCTGATAGAGCGCCATAGAGCGTGATAAAAATAGGCAAGTGATGCAGTATCAGGCGAACAGAGGCGATAAGAGCAGATAAACAATGGCAAGTGATGTAGAGCACCATAAGAGTGATAAACAATGGCGAGCTATAGAGCCGATAAGAGCGGATAAACAATGGCGAGTGATGGCGAGCTGTAGAGTGCCATAAAGAGCGTGATAAAAAAGTGAGTGATGGGAGCTATAGAGCGCGAAAGGAGCGCGAAAGCGAAACATAAAGCGCGATAAACAATGGCGACATTTAATAGCTGTGCCATGTTTATGCGCCTAAATGTCGCCATTGTTTATCAGCTCTATAAGGCGATAAGAGCATGATAAACATGACAAGGGATGGTTATAGAGCTCCATAATACGCGATACAAGGCAACTATAAAAAATGGTGAGCTATAAAGAGCTATAAACGCGATAGGAGCGATAAGTAATAAGCTATAGAGTGCAATAAGAGGATAATAAGGCTCAATAAAGTCAATAAGAGCACAATGGAGTGCAATAGGAGCGCATAAGGCTCAATAAAGGCCATAGAGGTGCTGCAAGACATAAATGGCAAGCATACAGAGTCGATATAAGAGGGGATTAAAGCACGATAAACAATGGTGAGTGAGGCGAACTATGTAGCGCGATAAGGAGTCAATAAGAGCGCAATAAACAATGTGATCTAATGAGCAAAGGGTCAAAAGAGCATGATAAGAGAGTGATAAAAGCGCATTAAAAATGGCGATGTACAGAGTGCATATAGAGCAAAATTAGAGCACAATAGAGCACAATTAGAGCGAATATAGAGTGCATGTACAGTGCAATAAAAGGCATAAACAATGGCAAGCTATAGAGCGCGATAAGAGCGCGATAAACAATGGCGAGTGATGGCAAGCTGTAGAGCGCCATAAGGGTGTGATAAAAAATGGCGAGTGATGGCGAGCTATAGAGCGCGAAAGGAGCGCGATAAGAGCGAGATAAACAATGGCGAGTGATGGTGAGCTGTAGAGTGTCATAAGAGCGTGATAAACAATGGCAAGTGATGTCGAGCTATAGAGCTCCATCGGATGGATAAACAATGGCGAGCTATAGAGCACGATAAAGCACGATAAACAATGGCGAGCTATAGAGCACGATACACAATGGCAAGCTATAGAACACGATAAACAATGGCGAGTGATAGAGAGTTATAGAGCTCCATAATAGCGCGATAAGAGCACGATAAATAATGGGGAGCTATAGACCGCCATAAGAGCGCGATAAGTAATGATGAGCTATAAAGTGCAATAAGAGTGGAATAAGAGAGCAATAAGAGCTCAATAAGAGCTCAATAAGAGCTCAATAGGAGCGCCATAGGAGCGCCATAGGAGCGCAATAAGGCTCAATAAGAGCTCAATAAGAGCGCCATAAGAGTGCAATAATCAATGGCGAGCTACAGAGTGCGATAAGAGCAAGATAAACAATAGCAAGTGATGTAGAGCACCATAAGAAGGTGATAAACAATGGCGAGCTATAGAGCCTGATAAGAGCGCGATAAACAATGGCGAGTGATGGCGAGCTGTAGAACGCCATAAAAGCGTGATAAAAAAGGTGAGTGATGGCGAGCTATAGAGCGCGAAAGGAGCGCTATAAGAGCGAGATAAACAATGGTGAGTGATGTCGAGCTGTAGAGCGCCATAGGAGCGCGATAAGCAATGGTGAGCTATAGAGCACAATACACAATGGCGAGCTATAGAACGCGATAAACAATGGCGAGCTATAAAGCGCGATAAACAATGGCGACATTTATAGCTTGCCATTGTTTATCGCGCTCTATATGTCGCCATTGTTTATCGCGCTCTATAACGCGATAAGAGCATGATAAACAGTGGCAAGGGATGGTGAGTTATAGCGCGATAAGAGCACGATAAATAATGGTGAGCTATATACCGCCATAAGAACGCGATAAGGAGCGCGATAAGTAATAAGCTATAGAGTGCAATAAGAGTGCAATAAGGGCTCAATAAGAGCTCAATAAGAGCACAATAGGAGTGCAATAGGAGCGCAATAAGGGCTCAATAAGAGCGCCATAAGAGTGCAATAATCAATGGCAAGCTACAGAGTGCGATAAGAGCGCGATTAAAGCACGATAAACAATGGTGAGTGATGGCGAGCTATAGAGCGCGATAAGAGTGCAATAAGAGCGCAATAAACAATGGTGATCTAATGAGCATAAGGGCAATAAGAGCATGATAAGAGCATGATAAAAGCGCATTAAACAATGGCGAGCTACAGAGTGCAATAAGAGCACAATTAGAGCACAATTAGAGCACATTAGAGCACAATTAGAGCGAATTAGAGTGCATGTACAGTGCAATAAAAGCGCAATAAACAATGGCAAGCTATAGAGCGCGATAAGAGCGCGATAAACCATGGCGAGTGATGGCAAGCTGTAGAGCGCCATAAGGGTGTGATAAAAAATGGCGAGTGATGGCGAGCTATAGAGCGCGAAAGGAGCGCGATAAGAGCAAGATAAACAATGTCGAGTGATGGCGAGCTGTAGAGCACTATAAGAGAGCGATAAACAATGGCGAGCTATAGAACATGATAAGAGCGCGATAAACAATAGCGAGCTATAGAGCGCGATAAACAATGGTGATTATAGAGCGTGATACACAATGGTGAGCTATAGAGCACAAAAAACAATGGAGAACTATAGAGCGCGATAAACAATGGCGAGCTATGAAGTGTGATAAGAGCACGATAAACGATGGCGAGCTGTAGAGCGCCATAAGAGCGTGATAAAAAATGGGGAGTGATGGTGAGCTATAGAGCGTGATAAGAGAGAGATAAACAATGGCAAGTGATGTAGAGCACAATAAGAGTGCGATAAACAATGACAAGGGGTAAACAAGGGGTAGCTATAGGGCGTGATAAACAATTGGAAGCTATAGAGCGGGATAAACAACGGCGAGCTATAGAGCACGATACACAATGGCGAGATATAGAGAGCGACTCACAATGGCGAGCTATAGAGCGCGATAAACTATTGAGCTCTATAGCTTGCCATTGTTTATCGCGCTCTATAGGTTGCCATTGTTTATCTAGCTCTATACCTTGCCAATAACAATGGCGAGCTATAGAGCGCGATAAACAATGGCGAGATATAGAGCGCGAGAAGAGCACGGTAAACAATGGCGAGTGATGGTGAGTTATAGAGCATCATAAGAGCGCGATAAGAGCGCCATAAGAGCGCGATAAATAATGGCGAGCCATAGAGTGCAATAAGCAATGGCAAGCTATAGAACGCGATAAGAGCGCGATAAACAATGGCGAGTGATGGCGAGCTATAGAGCGCCATAAAAGCACGATAAACAATCGCGAGTGATGTAGAGTGCCATAAGAGTGCGATAAACAATAGCGAGCTATAGAGCACGATAAGAACGCGATTAACAATGGCGAGCTATAGAGCGCAATAAGAGAACGATAAACAATGGCGAGTGATGTAAGAACATGATAACAGCGTGATAAACAATGGCGAGCTATAGAGTGTGATAAACATGGCATTCTACATCACTCGCCATTGTTTCTCGCGCTCTATAGCTCGCCATTGTTTATCGCGCTCTTATGGTGCACTACATCACTTGCCGATAAGAGCGAGATAAGAGCGTGGTAAAAGCGCGGTAAGAGTGCGGTAAACAATGGCAAGCTACAGAGTGCGATAAGAGTGCGATAAGCAATGGCGAATTATAGAGCATGATAGTAGCGCGATAAGAGCGCGATAAACAGTGGCGAGCTATAGAGCACAATACGAGTGCAATAAAGATTAGTGAGCTAAAGAGTGAGATAAGAGCGCAATAAACAATGGCGAGCTATAGAGCGCGAGAAACAATGGCGAAATATAGAGCTTAATAAGAGCACGATAAGAGCACGATAAGAGCGCGATAAGAGCGTGATAAACAATGGCAAGTTATAGAGCACAATAAGAGTGCAATAAGAGCGCAATAAGAGCGCGATGAACAATGGCAAACTATAGAGCGCCATAAGAGCACAGTAAACAATGGCGAGTGATGGTGAGTTATAGAGAGCGATAAACAATGGTGAGCTATAGAGCACGATAAATAATGGTGAATGATGGCGAGCTATAGAGCGCGATAAACAATGGCGAGCTATAGAGCGCAATAAACAATGGCGAGCTATAAGAGCGCAATAAACAATGGCGAGCTATAGAGCACAATGCGAGCTATAGAGTGCAATTAACAATGGCAAGCTATAGAGTGCAATAAGAGTGCAATAAAAACGCAATAAGCGTGAAATAAAAGCGCAATAAAAGCGATATAAGACCGCAATAAGACCACAAAAAGACCACAAAAAGACCACAAAAAGACCACTAAAAGACCCCAATAAGCAATGGCAAGCTACAGAGTCCGATAAGAGCACGATAAACAATGACAAATGAAGGCGAGCTGTAGAGCGCCATAAGAGAACGATAAAAAATAGCGAGCTATAGAGCGCGATAAGAGCACGATAAATAATGGTGACCTATAGACCGCCATAAGAGCACAATAAGAGCGCGATAAATAATGGCGAGCTATAGAGTGTGATAAACAATTGCGAGCTATAATGCACGATACACAATGGCGAGCTATAGAGCGCGATAAGCCATGGCAAGCTATAGAGCGCTAGTGGAGCACGATAAACCATGACGAGTGATGGCGAGTTATAAAGCTCCATAAGAGCGAGCTATAGGGCATGATAAACAAGTGGAAGCTATAGAGCGCGATAGACAATGGCAACCTATAGAGCGTGATAAACAATTGCGAGCTCTAAAGCGCAATAAATAATGGTGAGTTATAGAGCGCGATAAACAATGGTGAGCTATAGAGCGCAATAAGAGTGCAATAAACAATGGCAAGCTATAGAGCGCGATAAACAATAGCGAGTGATGGCAAGCTATAGCGCACCATAAGAGAGTGATAAACAATGGCGAGTGATGGCGAGTTAAAAAGCTCCATAAGAGCGTGATAAGAGTGTGATAAACAATGGTGAGCTATAGAGTGCGATAAGAGTGCGATAAACAATGGCGACTGATGGTGAGCTATAGAGCGCAATAAGAGTGCTATAAGAGTGCAATAACCAATGGCGAGCTACAGAGTGTAATAAGAGCACGATAAGAGCGTGATAAACAACGACAAGTGATGGCGAGCTATAGAGCATGATAAAAGCACGATAAGAGCACAATAAACAATGGCAAGCTATTGAGCATAAGAGTGCAATAAGAGCACAATAAGAGCACATTAAGAGCACAATTACAGCGCAATTACAGCGCAATAAACAATGGCGAGCTATAGAGCGCGATAAGAGCACAATTACAGCGCAATTACAGTGCGATAAACGATGGCGAATATAGAGCGCGATAAGAGCACAATAACCAATGGCGAGTGATGGTGAGTTATAGAGCTCCATAAGAGCGCAATAAACAATGGCGAGCTATAGAGAGCGATTAGAGTGGGATAAACAATGGCGAGCTATAAAGCACCATAAAAGCACGATAAGCAATGGCGAGCTACAGAGTGAAATAAGAGCACGATAAGAGCGTGATAAACAACGGCAAGTGATGGCGAGCTATAGAGCGTGATAAAAGCACAATAAGAGCACAATAAACAATGGCGAGTGATGGTGAGTTATAGAGCTCCATAAGAGTGCTATAAGGGCACGATAAAAAATGGCGAGCTATAGAGCACGATAAACAATGGCTAGCTATAGAGCACGATAAGTGCACTATAAACAATGGTGAGTGATATAGAGTGCCATAAGAACGCAATAAACAATGGTGAGCTATAGAGCGCCATAAGAGCGCGATTAACAATGGTGAGCTATATAGTATATAAGAACACAATAGTAGCGCATTAAACATTGACAAGCTATTGAGCGTGATGAGTGCAATAAAAGTGCAATAAGAGTGCAATAAGAATGCAATAAGAGCACAATAAGAGCGCAATAAGCAATGGCATGCTACAGAATGCGATAAAGAGCACGATAACAGCGAGATAAACAATGGCAAGTGATAGCGAGCTATAGCGCGCAATAGGAGCACACAAAGAGTGTGATTAGACCACGATAAACAATGGCAAGTGATGGCGAGCTGTAGGGCACCATAAAAGCACAATAAATAATGGCGAGTGATGGTGAGCTATAGAGCATGATAAGAGCGAGATAAATTATGGTGACCTATAGAGCACAATAAGTGTGCAATAAGAGTGCAATAAGAGCGCAATAAGTGCACAAAAAACAATGGCGAGCTATAGAGCATAATAAGAGGGTGATAACATCATGATAAGAGCACGATAAGAGCACATTACACAATGGCGAGCTATACAGTGCAATAAGAGCGGAATTAGTGCGCAATAACAGCACAATAAACAATGGCGATCTATAGAGCATGATAAGAGCACGATAAACAATGGCAAGCTAAAAAGCACGATAAACAATTACAAACTATAGAGCATGATAAGAGCACGATAAACAATGGCGAGTGATGGCGAGCTATAGAGCTCCACAAGAGCGTGATAAGCAATAGCGAGCTATAGAGCGCGATAAACAATGGCGAGCTATAGAGCGCGATAAAAGTGCAATAAGAGAGCAATAAGAGTGTGATAGGAGCGCAATAAGAGCGCAATAAGAGCGCAGTAAGAGCGCAATAAGAGCACAAAAAGAGCACAAAAAGCAATGGCGAGCTATAGAGCGTAATAAGAGCACGATAAACAATGCCGAGTTATGGCAAGCTATAGAGCTCCATAAGAGCATGATAAGCAATAGCGAGCTATAGAGCGCCATAAACAATGGCGAGCTATAGAGCGCAATAAACAATGGCGAGATATAGAGCGCAATAAACAATGGCGAGTTATAGAGCACAATAAACAATGGCAAGCTATTGAGCGCGATAAGAATGCAATAAGAGAGCAAAAAGAGAGCAAAAAGAGCGCAAAAAGAGCGCAAAAAGAGCGCAAAAAGAGCACAAAGAGCACAATGAGAGCACAATGAGAGCACAAAGAGGACAAAGAGAGCAAAAAGAGAGCATAAAAAGAGCACAATAAGAGCTCAATAAGAGCACAATAAGCAATGGCGAGCTATAGAGCGCAATAAGAGCACGATAAACAATGCCGAGTTATGGCGAGCTATAAAAAGCCATAAGAGCGCCATAAGAGCACAATAAATAATGGTGAGCTATAGACCACCATAAGAGAGCGATAAGAGCATGATAAACAATGGCGAGCTATAGAGCATGATAAAAGTGCAAAAAGAGTGCGATAAACAATGGCGAGTGATGGCAAGCTATAGAGCGCGATAAACAATGGCGAGCTATAGAGCGCAATAAAAGCACGATAAACAATGGCGAGTGATGGAGAGTTATAGAGCTCCATAAGAGCGCGATAAACAATGGCAAACTATAGAGAGCGATTAGAGTGGGATAAACAATGGCAAGCTATAAAGCACCATAAAAGCACGATAAGCAATGATGAGCTATACAGCACAATAAGAGCACGATAAGAGTGCAATAAACAATGCCGAGCTATTGAGCGCTATAAGAGTGCAATAAGAGTGCAATAAGAGTGTGATAAGAGCACGATAGGAGCGCATTAAACAATGGCAAGCTATTGAGCGTAATGAGTGCAATAAGAGTGCAATATTAACACAATAAAAGCTCAATTAGAGCGCAATAAGCAATGGCAAGCTACAGAGTGCGATAAGAGCACGATAAACAATGGCGAGTGATGCAAGCTACAGAGCGAAATAAGAGCGCAATAAGAGCACGCTAAACAATGGCGAATGATGGCGAGCTGTAAAGAACAATAAAAGCACAATAAACAATGGCGAGTTATGGCAAGCTATAGAACGCGATAACAGCACGATAAGCGCACCATAAACAATGGTGCGCTATAAAGAGGCATAAGAGCGTGATAAGAGCGCAATAAGAGCACGCTAAACAATGGCGAGTGATGGCGAGCTATAGAGCGCCATAAAAGCACAATAAACAATGGCGAGTTATGGCGAGCTATAGAGCGCGATAAGAACCCGATAAACAATGGCGAGTGATGGCAAGTGATGAGGAGTGCCATAAGAGCGCGATAAACATTGTCGAGCTCTAGAGCACGGTAAGAGTGCGATAAACAATGGCGAGCTATAAAACGCAATAAAAGCATGATAAACAATGCCGAGTGATGGCGAGTTATAGAGCTCCATAAGAGCGCAATAAACAATGGTGAGCTATAGAGCGCGATTAGAGTGGGATAAAGAATGGCGAGCTATAAAGCACCATAAAAGCACGAAAAGCAATGGTGAGCTATACAGCGCAATAAGAGCACGATAGGAGCGCATTAAACAATGGCAAGCTATTGAGCGCGATGAGTGCAATAAGAGTGCAATATTGAGCGCAATAAGAGCGCAATTAGAGCGCAGTAAGCAATGGCAAGCTACAGAGTGCAATAAGAGCACGATAAACAATGGCGAGTGATGCGAGCTACAGAGCGCAATAAAGAGCATGCTAAAACAATGGAGAATGAATGGCGAGCTATAAAGCGCCATAAAAGCACAATAAAAAATTGCGAGTTATGGCGAGCTATAGAACGCGATAACAGCACGATAAGCGCACCATAAACAATGGTGTGCTATAAAGAGGCATAAGAGCGTGATAAAGCGCAAATAAGAGCACGCTAAACAATGGTGAGTGATGGCGAGCTATAGAGCGCCATAAAAGCACAATAAACAATGGCGAGTTATGGCGAGCTATAAGAGCGCGATAAGAACCCGATAAACAATGGCGAGTGATGGCAAGTGATGAGGAGTGCCATAAGAGCGCGATAAACATTGTCGAGCTCTAGAGCACGGTAAGAGTGCGATAAACAATGGCGAGCTATAAAACGCAATAAAAGCATGATAAACAATGCCGAATGATGGCGAGTTATAGAGCTCCATAAGAGCGCAATAAACAATGGTGAGCTATAGAGCGCGATTAGAGTGGGATAAACAATGGCGAGCTATAAAGCACCATAAAAGCACGAAAAGCAATGGTGAGCTATACAGCGCAATAAGAGCACGATAGGAGAGCATTAAACAATGGCAAGCTATTGAGCGCGATGAGTGCAATAAAGAATGCAATATTGAAGCGCAATAGGAGCACAATAAGAGCGCAATAAGCAATGGCAAGCTACAGAGTGCGATAATGAGCACGATAAGACACGATAAACAAACAATGCAAGTGATGGTGAGCATGTAGGGCACCATAAAGGCACAATAGTTAATGGCGAGTGATGGTGAGCTATAGAGCCAATAATAAGTGTGCAATAAGAGTGAATGAGAGCACGATAAGAGCAAATTAACAATGGCGAGTATAGAGCAATAAGAGCACATTAATGTGCAAGAGACGCACAATAAACAATGGCGAGCTATAAGCGCAATAAGAGTGCGATAAACAATGGCAAGTAAAGAGCGACGATAAACAATGGCAAGCTATAGAGCATGATAAGAGCAGGATAAACAATGGCGAGCTATAGAGCACAATAAGAGCGTGATAAATAATGGGGGCTGTAGAGCGCGATAAGAGCCAATAAACAATGGCGAGTGATGGCGAGTATAGAGCTCCATAAGAGCTTGATAAGGAAATAGCGAGCTATAAAGCGCAATAAACATGGCAAGCTATAGAGGCAATAAACAATGGTGAGTGATGTAAGCATAATAAACAATGGTGAGCTATACAGCTAATAGAGCATGATAAGAGCGCAAGAAAAAATGAAGAGCTATTGAGCGGATAAGAGTGCAATAAGAGTTGATAAGCGCAATAAGAGCACAATAAAGCAAATAAGAGCGCAATAAGCAATGGCGAGCTATAAAGCGCAATAAAAGCACGATAAACAATGCCGAGTTATGGCAAAACTATAAAGAGCCATAGGAGCGCAATAAATAATGGTGAGCTATAGACCACCATAAGAGAGCAATAAGAGCACGATAAACAATGGTGAACTATAGAGCATGATAAAAGTGCAAAAAGAGCGCAATAAACAATGGCAAGTGATGGCAATCTATAGAGCGGATAAACAATAGCGAGCTATAGAGCATGATAAGAGTGCAATATGAGCGCAATTAGAGCGCAATAACAGCACAATAAACAATGGCGAGCTATAGAGAGCGATAGGAGCGCGATAAACAATGGCAAGCTATAGAGCGCGATAAGAGTGTGATAAACAATGGCGAGTGATGGTGAGTTGTAGAGTGCCATAAGAGCGCGATAAACAATGGCGAGCTATAGAACGCAATATAAGCATGATTAACAATGCCGAGCTATAAAGCACCATAAAAGCACTATAAGCAATGGTAAGCTATACAGCGTGATAAGACCACGATAGGCGCGCAATAAGCAATGGCAAGCTACAGAGTGCAATAAGAGCACGATAAACAATGGCGAGTGATGCGAGCTACAGAGCGCAATAAGAGCACGCTAAACAGTGTCGAATGATGGCGAGCTGCAAAGCGCCATAAAAGCACAATAAACAATGGCGAGTTATGACGAGCTATAGAACGCGATAACAGCACGATAAGAGCACAATAAATAATGGTGCGCTATAAAGAGACATAAGAGCGTGATAAGAGCACAATAAGAGCACGCTAAACAATGGCGAGTGATGGTGAGCTGTAGAGCGCCATAAAGCACAATAAACAATGGCGAGTTATGGCGAGCTTTAGAGCGTGATAAGAGCATGATAAACAATGGCGAGTGATGGCAACTATAGCGCGCAATAAGAGAGTGATAAACAATAGCGAGTGATGGCGAGTTATAAATCTCCATAAGAGCGTGATAAGAGTGTAATAAACAATGGTGAGCTATAGAGCGCGATAAGAGTGCGATAAACAATGGCGACTGATGGCGAGCTATAGAGCGCAATAAGAGTGCTATAAGAGTGCAATAAGCAATGGCGAGCTACAGAGTGTAAAAAGAGCGTGATAAACAATGGCAAGCTATGGCGAGCTATAGAGCGTGATAAAAGCATAAGAGCACAATAAACAACGGCAAGCTATTGAGCAAGATAAGAGCGCAATAAGAGCGCAATAAGAGCACAATAAGAGCACAATAAGAGCACAATAAGAGCGCAATTACAGCGCAATTACAGCGCAATAAACAATGGTGAGCTATAGAGCGCGATAAGAGTGCTATAAGAGTTCAATAAGCAATGGCGAGCTACAGAGTGTAATAAGAGCACGATAAGAGCGTGATAAACAACGGCAAGTGATGGCGAGCTATAGAGCGTGATAAAAGCACGATAAGAGCACAATAAACAATGGCAAGCTATTGAGCATAAGAGTGAAATAAGAGCACAATTACAGCGAAATTACAGAGCGATAAACGATGGCGAATATAGAGCGCGTTAAGAGCACAATAAACAATGGTGAGTGATTGTGAGTTATAGAGCTCCATAAGAGTGCTATAGGAGCACAATAAACAATGGCGAGCTAATAGAGCACGATAAAACAATGGCTAGCTATAGAGCGCGATAAGTGCACTATAAACAATGGTGAGTGATATAGAGCGCCATAAGAGCGCGATAAACAATGGTGAGCTATATAGTATATAAGAAACACGATAGGAGCGCATTAAACAATGGCAAGCTATTGAGCACGATGAGTGCAATAAGGGGTGCAAAAAGAATGCAATATGAGCGCAATAAGAGCACAATAAGATGCAATAAGTAGCGCAATAAGCAATTGCAAGCTATAGAGCACGATAAGAGCGCTATAAACAATGCAAGTGATAGCGAGCTATAGAGCGCCATAGGAGCACGAAAAAGTGTGCGATTAGACCACGATAAACAATGCAAGTGATGGCGAGCTGTAGGGCAACATAAAAGCACAATAAATAATGGCGAGAGTGATGCAGAGCTATAGAGGTGATAAGAGCGAGATAAATTATGGTGAGGCTATAGAGCACAATAAGTGTGCAATAAGAGTGCAATAAGAGAACAATAAGAGCACATTACACAATGGCGAGCTATAGAGTGCAATAAGAAGCGCAATTACAGCTCAATAACAGCGAAAAAAAACAATTGCCGAGCCATAGAGCGCAATAAAAGCGCGATAAACAATGGCAAGCTATAGAGCATGATAAGAGTGCAATATGAGTGCAATTAGAGAGCAATAACAGCACAATAAACAATGGAGAGCCATAGAGCGAGATAGGAGCGCGATAAACAATGGCAAGCTATAGAACGCGATATGAGTGCGATAAACAATGCGAGCTAGTATAGAGCGACGATTAGAGTGGGTATAAAACAATGGCGTAGCTATTAAAGCACCATAAAAGCACGATAAGCAATGATTAGCTATACAGCACGATAAGAGCACGATAGGAGCACATTAAACAATGGCAAGCTATTGAGCGTGATAAGAGTGCAATAATAGTGCAATATTAACACAATAAGAGCGCAATTAGAGCGCAATAAGCAATGGCAAGCTACAGAGTGCGATAAGAGCAAGATAAACAATGGCGAGTAATGGTGAGCTGTAAAGCGCCATAAAAGCACAATAAACAGTGGCGTGTTATGGTGAGCTATAGAGCGCCATAAGAGAGTGATAAACAATGGCGAGTGATGGCGAGTTATAAAGCTCCATAAGAGCGTGATAAGAGTGCAATAAACAATGGTGAGCTATAGAGTGCGATAAACAATGGCGAGTGATGGCGAGCTATAGAGCGCAATACGAGTGCAATGAGCAATGGCGAACTACAGAGTGCAATAGGAGCACAATATGAGCATGATAAACGATGGCGAGCTATAGAGCGCGATAATAGTGCAATAAGAGCGCAATAAGAGCACAATAAGACCACGATAAACAATGGGGAGTGATGGCGAGCTATAGAGCTCCATAAGAGCGTGATAACCAATAGCGAACTATAGAGCGCAATAAACAATGGCGAGCTATAGAGCGCAATAAACAATGGCGAGTGATGGAGAGTTATAGAGCTCCATAAGAGCGCGATAAACAACGGCGAGCTATAGAGCGTGATTAGAGTGGAATAAACAATGGCAAGCTATAAAGCACCATAAAAGCACGATAAGCAATGATGAGCTATACAGCGCGATAAGAGCACGATAGGAGCACATTAAACAATGGCAAGCTATTGAGCGTGATAAGAGTGCAATAAGAGTGCATTTAGAGCGCAATAAGCAATGGCAAGCTACAGAGTGCGATAAGAGCATGATAAACAATGGCGAGTAATGCGAGCTACAGAGCGCAATAAGAGCACAATAAACAATGATGAATAATGGCGAGCTGTAAAGCACCATAAAAGCACAATAAACAGTGTCGAATTATGGCGAGCTATAGAGCGCGATAACAGCACAATAAGAGCACTATAAATAACAGTGCGCTATAAAGAGACATAAGAGCGTGACAAGAGCGCCATAGGAGCACAACAATGGCGTGTTATGGCGAGCTATAGAGCGCGATAAGAGCACGATAAACCATGGCGAGTGATGGCAAGTGATGTAGAGTGCCATAAGAGTGCGATAAACAATGGCGAGCTTTAGAGTGTGATAAACAATGGCGAACTATAAAGCGCGATAAGAGTGCAATAAACCATGGCAAGCTATAGAGCGTGATAAAACAATAGCGAGTAATGGCGAGCTATATAGCGTGATAAGAGCACGCTAAACAATGGCGAGTGATGGCGAGCTGTAAAGCGCCATAAGAGCACATTAAACAATGGCGTGTTATGGCAAGCTATAGAGCACGATAAGAGCACGATAAACAAGAGTGATGGCAAGTGATGTAGAGTGCCATAAGAGCGCGTTAAACAATGGCGAGCTATAGAGAGTGATAAACAATGGCGAGCTATAGAGTGCGATAAACAATAGCAAGTGATGGCAAGCTATAGCGTGCCATAAGAAAGTGATAAACAATGGCTAGTGATGGCGAATTATAAAGCTCCATAAAAGCGTGATAAGAGTGCAATAAACAATGGTGAGCTATAGAGCGCGATAAGAGTGCTATAAGAGTGCAATAAGCAATGGCGAGCTACAGAGTACAATACAAACACAATAAGAGCACGCTAAACAATGGCGAATAATGGCGAGCTGAAAAGCGCCATAAGAGCACAATAAACAATGGCGAGTTATGGTGAGCTATAGAGCGTGATAAGAGCACGATAAGAGCACTATAAATAAGGGTGCGCTATAAAGAGACATAAGAGCGTGATAAGAGCACAATAAGAGCACGCTAAACAATGGCGAGTGATGACGAGCTATAAAGCGCCATAAGAGCACATTAAACAACGGCAAGTGATGGCGAGCTATAGAGCATGATAAAAGCACGATAAGAGCACAATAAACAATGGCAAGCTATTGAGCATGATAAGAGTGCAATAAGAGCACAATAAGAGCACAATACGAGCACAATAAGAGCACAATTACAGCGCAATTACTGCGCAATAAACAATGGCGAGCTATAGAGCGCGATAAGAGCACAATAAACAATGGAGAGTGATGGCGAGTGATGTAGAGCGCGATAAGAGCACGATAAACGATGGCGACCCATAGAGCTCGATAAACAATGGCTAGCTATAGAGCGCGATAAGTGCACTATAAACAATAGTGAGTGATATAGAGCGCCATAAGAGCGTGATAAACAATAGTGAGCTATATAGTATATAAGAACACGATAGGAGCGCATTAAACAATGGCAAGCTATTGAGCGCGATGAGTGCAATAAGAGTGCAAACAGAATGCAATAAGAGCGCAATAAGCAATTGCAAGCTACAGAGTGCGATACGAGCACGATAAGAGCGCTATAAACAATGGCAAGTGATAGCGAGCTATAGGGCGCAATAGGAGCACGAAAAGAGTGCGATTAGACCACGATAAACAATGGCAAGTGATGGCAAGCTGTAGGGCACCATAAAAGCACAATAAATAATGGCGAGTGATGGCGAGCTATAGAGCATGATAAGAGCGAGATAAATTATGGTGAGCTATAGAGCACAATAAGTGTGCAATAAGAGTACAATAAGAGCGCAATAAGAGCACAATAAACAATGGCGAGCTATAGAGCATAGTAAGAGGGTGATAACATCATGATAAGAGCACGATAAGAGCACATTACACAATGGCGAGCTATAGAGCGCAATAAGAGCGCGATAAACAATGGCAAGCTAAAAAGCACGATAAACAATGGCAAGTTTTAAAGCATGATAAGAGCACGATAAACAATGGTGAGTGGTGGAGAACTGTAGAGCGCCATAAGAGCGTGATAAGCAATAGCGAGCTATAGAGCACAATAAGAGCGTGATAAATAATGGTAGGCTATAGAGCGCAATAAGAGTACGATAAGCAATGGCGAGTAATGGCGAGCTATAGAGCTCCATAAGAGCGTGATAAGCAATAGCGAGCTATAGAGCGCAATAAACAAAGGCGAGTTATAGAGCACAATAAACAATGGCGAGCTATTGATCGCGATAAGAGTGAAATATGAGAGCAATAAGAGTGTAATAAGAGCGCAATAAGAGCTCAGTAAGAGCGCAATAAGAGCGCAATAAGAGCACAATTAACAATGGCGAGCTATAGAGCGCAATAAGAGCACGATAAACAATGCCGAGTTATGGCGAGCTATAAAGAGCCATAAGAGCGCCATAAGAGCACAATAAATAATGGTGAGCTATAGACCACCATAAGAGAGCGATAAGAGCACGATAAACAATGGCGAGTGATGGCAAGCTATAGAGCGCGATAAACAATGGCGAGCTATAGAGCGCAATAAAAGCACAATAAACAATGTCGAGTGATGGAGAGTTATAGAGCTCCATAAGAGCGCGATAAACAATGGCGAGCTATAGAGCGCGAATAGAGTGGGATAAACAATGGCAAGCTATAAAGCACCATAAAAGCACGATAAGCAATGATGAGCTATACAGCGCGATAAGAGAATGATAGGAGCACATTATACAATGGCAAGCTATTGAGCGTGATATGAGTGCAATAAGAATGCAATATTAACACAATAAGAGCGCAATTAGAGCGCAATAAGCAATGACAGAGTGCGATAAGAGCACGATAAACAATGGCGAGTAATGCGAGCTACAGAGCGCAATAAAAACACAATAAGAGCACGCTAAGCAATAGCGAATAATGACGAGCTGTAAAGCGTCATAAAAGCACAATAAACAGTGACGAGTTATGGCGAGCTATAGAGCACGATAACAGCACGATAAGAGCACTATAAATAATGGTGCGCTATAAATAGACATAAGAGCATGATAAGGGCACAATAAGAGCACGCTAAACAATGGCGAGTGATGTTGAGCTGTAGAGCGCCATAAGAGTGCTATAAGAGTGCAATAAGCAATGGTGAGCTATAGAGCGCGAGAAGAGTGCGATAAACAATGGCGACTGATGGCGAGCTATAGAGCGCAATAAGAGTGCTATAAGAGTGCAATAAGCAATGGCGAGCTACAGAGTGTAATAAGAGCACGATAAGAGCGTGATAAACAACGGCAAGTGATGGCGAGCTATAGAGCATGATAAAAGCACGATAAGAGCACAATAAACAATGGCAAGCTATTGAGTATGATAAGAGCGCAATAATAGCACAATAAGAGCACAATTGCAGCGCAATTACTGCACAATAAACAATGGCGAGCTATAGAGCGCGATAAGAGCACAATAAACAATGGAGAGTGATCGCGAGTGTTGTAGAGCGCCATAAGAGCGTGATAAACGATGGCAAATATAGAGCGTGATAAGAGCACGATAAACAATGGCGAGCTATAGAGCACGATAAACAATGGCTAGCTATAGAGCGCGATAAGTGCACTATAAACAATAGTGAGTGATATAGAGCGCCATCAGAGCGCAATAAAAAATGGCGAGCTATAGAGCGCCATAAGAGCACGATAAACAATGGTGAGCTATATAGTATATAAGAACACGATTAGAGCGCATTAAACTATGGCAAGCTTGTGACGACCATCCGCTGTGAGGCCGAGCTGCTGGTAGGCAGCACCCCGAGGAACCCCGAGACCCTTAACCCCTATACAGGGATCTGGAATTACAGCGAAGCCCAGCGGGTAGCTGCCTATAGCAACAGAGCAGGGATGGTCGCCAGGGAAAAAATCAAGACCCGAAAAACAAAGTCAGAAGTCCGAGTCAAAACCGAGAGGGCAGCGAAGGTACAAAATCATCAGGCAGTAGCAGAGTCAAAAATCCAGGCAAGGGTCAAGGGCAAAAAACCAAGAGGGCAGCTGAGGTACAAAATCGATAGGCAGAGGCAGAGTCAGAAATCCAGGCAAGGGTCAAACACACAACTACACACACTATATCACTTAGGGAACCAAAACTATATCTGGCGGCCTGCAAGACATTCTCCAATGTATTTGATGGGCACGGTTACCTCCCATAGGCTGGAGCTCACAGCCTGATGACCTCATCTGGACCGCCCCTAGACCCAGGCCAGATGGAGATGCACGACTGGCTCCACCCACCCCACCTCTGACAGAAGAACGCAGGCTGCGCCTAACAGACACCTCTGCAGGGCCCGCTCCTCTGCGACCAACACCACCCAGAGGGGAAACACAGCGGCGCTCAGCAACAGAGGCAGACGTCGTGGAAGCAGTTCCATATGAGAACAAGGCCCTCCTATCACCGGCGCCACCAGCCGAAGGAATCCGGCTCCTCCCAGCAGCCAAGGCAGGAACACCAGCCACCGAGTCCAATGGCGATGTGACAAAGCTATTAAGCGCGATGAGTGCAATAAGAGTGCAAACAGAATGCAATAAGAGCGCAATAAGAGCGCAATAAGCAATTGCAAGCTACAGAGTGCGATACGAGCACGATAAGAGCGCTATAAACAATGGCAAGTGATAGCGAGCTATAGAGCGCAATAGGAGCACGAAAAGAGTGCGATTAGACCACGATAAACAATGGCAAGTGATGGCGAGCTGTAGGGCACCATAAAAGCACAATAAATAATGGCGAGTGATGGTGAGCTATAGAGCACAATAAGTGTGCAATAAGAGTACAATAAGAGCGCAATAAGAGCACAATAAACAATGGCGAGCTATAGAGCATAGTAAGAGGGTGATAACATCATGATAAGAGCACAATAAGAGCACATTACACAATGGCGAGCTATAGAGTGCAATAAGAGCGCAATTAATGCGCAATAACAGAGCAAAAAACAATGGCGAGCTATAGAGCGCAATAAGAGTGCGATAAACAATGGCAAGCTAAAAAGCACGATAAACAATGGCAAGTTTTAGAGCATGATAAGAGCACGATAAACAATGGCAAGTGATGGAGAACTGTAGAGCGCCATAAGAGCGTGATAAGCGATAGCGAGCTATAGAGCACAATAAGAGCGTGATAAATGATGGCGGGCTATAGAGCGCAATAAGAGCACGATAAACAATGGCGAGTAATGGCGAGCTTTAGAGCTCCATAAGAGCGTGACAAGCAATAGAGAGCTATAGAGCGCGATAAACAATGGCGAGCTATAGAGTGCGATAAGAGCACAATAAACAATGGAGAGTGATGGCGAGTGATGTAGCGCGCCATAAGAGCGCGATAAACGATGGCGAATATAGAGCGCGATAAGAGCATGATAAACAATGGCGAGCTATAGAGCACGATAAACAATGGCTAGGTATAGAGCGCGATAAGTGCACTATAAACAATAGTGAGTGATATAGAGCGCCATAAGAGCGCAATAAACAATGGCGAGCTATAGAGCGCCATAAGAGCGCAATAAGCAATAGTGAGCTATAGAGCGCGATAAACAACGGCGAGCTATAGAGTGTGATAAACAATGGCGAGGGATGGCGAGCTGTAGAGTGCCATAAGAGCACATTAAACAATGGTGTGTTATGGCGAGCTATAGAGCGCGATAAGAGCACGATAAACAAGAGTTATGTCAAGTGATGTAGAGTGCCATAAGAGCGAGATAAACAATGGCGAGCTATAGAGTGTGATAAACAATGGTGAGATATAGAGTGCGATAAACAATAGCGAGTGATGGCAAGCTATAGCGCGCCATAAGAGAGTGATAAACAATGGCTAGTGATGGCGAGTTATAAAGCTCCATAAGAGCGTGATAAGAGTGTAATAAACAATGGTGAGCTATAGAGCGCGATAAGAGTGCGATAAACAATGGCAACTGATGGCGAGCTATAGAGCGCAATAAGAGTGCTATAAGAGTGCAATAAGCAATGGTGAGCTACAGAGTGTAATAAGAGCACGATAAGAGCGTGATAAACAACGGCAAGTGATGGCGAGCTACAGAGCATGATAAAAGCACGATAAGAGCACAATAAACAATGGCAAGCTATTGAGCATGATAAGAGCGCAATAAGAGCACAATAAGAGCACAATAAGAGCACAATAAGAGCACAATAAAAGCACAATAAAAGCACATTAAGAGCACAATAAGAGCACAATTACAGCGCAATAAACAATGGCGAGCTATAGAGCGCGATAAGAGCACAATAAACAATGGAGAGTGATGGCGAGTGATGTAGAGCGCCATAAGAGCGCGATAAACGATGGCAAATATAGAGCGCGATAAGAGCACGATAAACAATGGTGACCTATAGAGCACGATAAACAATGGCTAGCTATAGAGCGCGATAAGTGCACTATAAACAATAGTGAGTGATATAGAGCGCCATAAGAGCGTGATAAACAATAGTGAGCTATATAGTATATAAGAACACGATAGGAGCGCATTAAACAATGGCAAGCTATTGAGCGCGATGAGTGCAATAAGAGTGCAAACAGAATGCAATAAGAGCGCAATAAGAGCACAATAAGAGCGCAATAAGCAACTGCAAGCTACAGAGTGCGATACGAGCACAATAAGAGCACTATAAACTGGCAAGTGATAGCGAGCTATAGAGCGCAATAGGAGCATGAAAAGAGTGCGATTAGACCCCAATAAACAATGGCAAGTGATGGCAAGCTGTAGGGCACCATAAAAGCACAATAAATAATGGCGAGTGATGGCGAGCTATAGAGCATGATAAGAGCGAGATAAATTATGGTGAGCTATAGAGCACAATAAGTGTGCAATAAGAGTACAATAAGAGCGCAATAAGAGCACAATAAACAATGGCGAGCTATAGAGCATAGTAAGAGGGTGATAACAGCATGATAAGAGCAGGATAAGAGCACATTACACAATGGTGAGCTATAGAGTGCAATAAGAGCGCAATTAATGTGCAATAACAGCGCAAAAAACAATGGCGAGCTATAGAGCGCAATAAGAGCGCGATAAACAATGGCAAACTAAACAGCACGATAAACAATGTCAAGTTTTAGAGCATGATAAGAGCACGATAAACAATGGCGAGTGATGGCGAGCTATAGAGCTCCATAAGAGCGTGATAAGCAATAGCGAGCTATAGAGCGCAATAAACAAAGGCGAGTTATAGAGCACTTTAAACAATGGCGAGCTATAGAGCACAATAAATAATGGCGAGCTATTGACCGCGATAAGAGTGCAATAAGAGTGCAATAAGAGAGCAATAAGAATGTAATAAGAGCGCAGTAAGAGCGCAGTAAGAGCGCAGTAAGAGCGCAATAAGAGCGCAATAAGAGCGCAATAAGAGCGCAATAAGAGCGCAATAAGAGCGCAATAAGAGCACAATAAGAGCACAATAAGAGCACAATAAGAGCACAATAAGAGCACAATAAGCAATGGCGAGCTATAGAGCGCAATAACAGCACCATAAGAGAACAATAAATAATGGTGAGCTATAGACCACCATAAGAGAGCGATAAGAGCACGATAAACAATGGCGAGCTATAGAGCACGATAAACAATGGCTAGCTATAGAGCGCGATAAGTGCACTATAAACAATAGTGAGTGATATAGAGCGCCATAAGAGCTCAATAAACAATGGCGAGCTATAGAACGCCATAAGAGCGCGATAAACGATGGTGAGCAATATAGTATATAAGAACACGATAGGAGCGCATTAAACAATGGCAAGCTATTGAGCGCGATGAGTGCAATAAGAGTGCAAACAGAATGCAATAAGAGCACAATAAGAGCACAATAAGAGCGCAATAAGCAATTGCAAGCTACAGAGTGCGATACGAGCATGATGAGAGCGCTAAAAAAACAATGGCAAGTGATAGCGAGCTATAGAGCGCAATAGGAGCACGAAAAGAGTGCGATTAGACCACGATAAACAATGGCAAGTGATGGCAAGCTGTAGGGCACCATAAAAGCACAATAAATAATGGCGAGTGATGGCGAGCTATAGAGCATGATAAGAGCGAGATAAATTATGGTGAGCTATAGAGCACAATAAGTGTGCAATAAGAGTACAATAAGAGCGCAATAAGAACACAAACAATGGCGAGCTATAGAGCATAGTAAGAGGGTAATAACGTCATGATAATAGCACGATAAGAGCACATTACACAATGGCGAGCTATAAAGTGCAATAAGAGTGCAAAAAACAATGGCGAGCTATAGAGCGCAATAAGAGCGCGATAAACAATGGCAAGTGATGGCGAGTGATGTAGAGTGCCATAAGAGCATGATAAACAATGGCGAGCTATAGAGCGCAATAAGAGTACATTAAACAATGGTGAGCTATAGAGCGTAATAAGAGCACGATAAACAATGGCAAGTGATGGCGAGTTATAGAGCTCCATAAGAGCGTGATAAACAATGGCGAGCTATTGAGCGCGATAAACAATGGTGAGCTATAGAGCGTAATAAACAATGGTGCGCTATAGAGCGCCATAAGAGTCCGATTGGAGCGCATTAAACAATTGCGAGCTATTGAGCACCATAAGAGCGCGATAAGAGTGCGATAATTAATGGTGCACTATAGAGCGCGATAAGAGCATGATAAACAGTGGCGAGTGATGGTGAGCTATAGAGTGCGATAAGAGCGCAATCAGAGCACAATAAACAATGGGGAGCTATAGAGCGCGATAAGAGCGTGATAAATAATAGTGCGCTATAGAGTGTGATTAGAGCGTCATAAATAATGGTGAGCTATAGAGCACGATAAGAGTGCAATAAGAGCGCATTAAGAGCGCAATAAAAAATGGCAAAATTCAGAGTGCGATAAGAGCATGATAAGAGCACGATAAACAATGGCGAGTGATGGCGAGCTATAGAGCTCCATAAGAGCGTGATAAGCAATAGCGAGCTATAGAGCGCAATAAACAAAGGCGAGCTATAGAGCACAATAAATAATGGCGAGCTATTGAGCGCGATAAGAGTGCAATAAGAGAGCAATAAGAATGTAATAAGAGCGCAGTAAGAGCGCAATAAGAGCGCAGTAAGAGCGCAATAAGAGCGCAATAAGAGTGCAATAAGAGTGCAATAAGAGTGCAATAAGAGTGCAATAAGAGTGCAATAAGAGCGCAATAAGAGTGCAATAAGAGCACAATAAGAGCACAATAAGAGCGCAATAAGAGCACAATAAGAGCACAATAAGCAATGGCGAGCTATAGAGCGCAATAAGAGCACCATAAGAGAACAATAAATAATGGTGAGCTATAGACCACCATAAGAAAGCGATAAGAGCACGATAAACAATGGCGAGCTATATAGCACGATAAACAATGGCTAGCTATAGAGCGCGATAAGTGCACTATAAACAATAGTGAGTGATATAGAGCGCCATAAGAGCGCAATAAACAATGGCGAGCTATAGAGCGCCATAAGAGCGCGATAAACAATGGTGAGCAATATAGTATATAAGAACACGATAGGAGCGCATTAAACAATGGCAAGCTATTGAGCGCGATGAGTGCAATAAGAGTGCAAACAGAATGCAATAAGAGCACAATAAGAGCGCAATAAGCAATTGCAAGCTACAGAGTGCGATATGAGCATGATAAGAGCGCTATAAACAATGGCAAGTGAGAGCGAGCTATAGAGCGCAATAGGAGCACGAAAAGAGTGCGATTAGACCACGATAAACAATGGCAAGTGATGGCAAGCTGTAGGGCACCATAAAAGCACAATAAATAATGGCGAGTGATGGCGAGCTATAGAGCATGATAAGAGCGAGATAAATTATGGTGAGCTATAGAGCACAATAAGTGTGCAATAAGAGTACAATAAGAGCGCAATAAGAACACAAACAATGGCGAGCTATAGAGCATAGTAAGAGGGTGATAACGTCATGATGATAGCACGATAAGAGCACATTACACAATGGTGAGCTATAAAGTGAAATAAGAGTGCAAAAAACAATGGCGAGCTATAGAGCGCAATAAGAGCGCGATAAACAATGGCAAGTGATGGCGAGTGATGTAGAGTGCCATAAGAGCATGATAAACAATGGCGAGCTATAGAGGGTAATAAGAGTACATTAAACAATGGTGAGCTATAGAGCGTAATAAGAGCACAATAAACAATGGCAAGTGATGGCGAGTTATAGAGCTCCATAAGAGCGTGATAAACAATGGCGAGCTATTGAGCGCGATAAACAATGGTGAGCTATAGAGCGCAATAAACAATGGTGCGCTATAGAGCGCCATAAGAGTCCGATTGGAGCGCATTAAACAATTGCGAGCTATTGAGCACCATAAGAGCGCGATAAGAGTGCGATAATTAATGGTGCACTATAGAGCGCGATAAGAGCATGATAAACAGTGGCGAGTGATGGTGAGCTATAGAGTGCGATAAGAGCGCAAT
This sequence comes from Allobates femoralis, assembly GCA_033576535.1. NCBI lineage: Eukaryota > Metazoa > Chordata > Amphibia > Anura > Aromobatidae > Allobates > Allobates femoralis. The sequence goes on from JARQOC010000005.1 coordinate 299,479,798, forward strand.
CAGAGCACAATAAACAATGGGGAGCTATAGAGCGCGATAAGAGCGCGATAAATAATAGTGCGCTATAGAGTGTGATTAGAGCGTCATAAATAATGGTGAGCTATAGAGCACGATAAGAGTGCAATAAGAGCGCATTAAGAGCGCAATAAAAAATGGCAAAATACAGAGTGCGATAAGAGCATGTTAAGAGCGCGATTAGAGTGCTATAAGAAATGGCGAACTATAGAGCATGATAAGAGCGCAATAAACAATGGCAAGCTATAGAGCGCGATAAGAGCACGATGGCTAGTGATAGCGCGCGATGGCAAGCTATAAAGAGCGCTAGAGAGTGCTAGAGAGCGATAGAGCAATGACGAGCTATAGAGAGTGAAAGAGAGCAATAAACCACGATGGCAAGTGATGGCGAGCAATAGAGCTCTGTTTAACATAGGAACACATAGTGCCTGTGTATACCTGTGCTCAGCTGCGTTTGCGTTCAGCTGCGCATAATTTATGCACAGGCCGAACGCAGCATGTTGCATTATTTGTGCGTAACTGTGTGCTTTCTTTATGCGCATGCAAACAGCTGCGCACAAGAAATGAATGGGAGTCAATCTGTGCGCATTGCCATCTGCAGGCAAGCGCACAGACGCAGCGGACAAAGGTCATCAGCAGATGAATTCTTTCCTGCTGTTCTCTTCTTCCCTCTTCTTTCTTCTGTCATCTTGTTTCTTCCTCCCTGTTGCCGCCGCTTCCACCGCTGGTTTAAACTAGTTGGCGGGAAAGCCAGCGATGTTTTCACCGCCGGCTTTCCCGCCCTGCTAATTCAAATGAACAGCTGATGCTACCGCATCAGCTGATCATTTGAATAGGTCGGGAAAGGCGTGGTGAAGTGGCTGGCTTTCCCGCCGGCCATTTTAAGCCAGAGGCAGCAGTAGGGAGGAAGATATCAGTGGTGGCAGCCAGGAGGAGGAGATCTCCGCCGCTGATCTTTGCCTCCCGGCCGCCGCCACTGATTGGGTGACAGGGCGGCTCACAATCACATTTTTATGTAAACGCATGCGGACAATCTCTGCTGCGTTCACATGAAAGTGTTTGTGTCCGGCACTGCGTATGGGTATGCGCAGCATACGCTGCAGTGCCTAACACAAATGTGAACACAGCCTTAGGAGCTGCCAAATCTGCAGCAGAGAAAACAGTAATTTTATCAAAATGACACCTAGGAGCTCAGTAAGTGACCTATTGCTGGAACCAAGGTCTCTATCTCTACATTGTGCTGCTGTCAGATTGGATGTCAAAAAACCTGGTGACTAAGTCCTTCTGTTTAATAACTCATCATTTTAGTGATAAAAAAAAAAAGCGGAAGTCATATGGCTATGATGAAATAATTCTGGCAAATGTAGATTCAAATGACAATTATTTACTACCGTCAGGTTTCTGAGCTGTTTAGTCTACTAGTTTGTTAGTATCACTAGAAGTAGGAATAATAAAATATTAATAAAAAGTGACATCACACTGGAGTATTACAGAAAAATGGGGTATTATGACATCTTAGTGGGGTATATTGACATCATAGATAGATATTACATCACAATTAGATATTATTACATGGTGGGGTTGTGATATCACAATGAGGTATTACATCACAATGTGGTATTAAGGCATCAGTGGGAGGTATTGTGATATCACTGTCAGGTATTATGACATCACAATGTAGTATGACATCACAATGGAGTATTTTGACATCATAATGGGGTAATACAGAGGAATTTGGTGTTATGACATCACAATGGGGTAATATAATACATCTTTATATAGCGCAAACATATTCCACAGTGCTTTACAATACAGTGGGTAATAGACAAAAATACACAGTATAATACAGTAAGAAAATACTATATAGTACAGTAATTCCAATAGAGAAAGAATACAGTACAATAATAGGAAACAATACAATGAGCATAGAATTAGTGTAAAATACAATACAGTAGATAAAGCAGAAATAAAGGTGACCATGCTCAAACGAGCTTACAATCTACAACAGAGGGGAGTAGGTTGAGAAGAGGACATGCTTGTGAGGCATGTCTATATATGCTGTTCCAGTTTCCTGCACTTACTGCCCTTTCACCTAGTAAAATGGTAAGTTCAAATTATTTTCTCCAGTTTGTTGGCCTGCTTAGAGGGGTGATTTAACCATTTTTCTAAGTACACAGTGTGTGACTGCAACAGTTTAGTATAGGGATAACTTTTTAATCCTTTTTTTAGTGCTGTATAGTAGGAGACATGATTGCACATATGCTGATATAATACACCTACTTTAAAATTGATATTTTTTAACTGAGTGTGCAAAATAACATGCTAGATTTCTGTACAAGTTAGTGTGCAGGGGATATCCAAGTATACACTCAGCACTAAGTGAGAAGATAAAGGATCTGATGGAATTAATCTGCCTATCCCGAATTAAAGTGTATCAGTAGACTCATTGACACTCTAGGATTCGGCAACTTCATCTCAGGAGTCTGCGATCCCTGTGAGCCAGAAGAGAGGTAGGAGGAGTCCTACACATGAGGTTGTGATGCAAACCAAAAATAAATAAATATTCACTAACATTTTGATATTTAGGGATTCCAGCTGCTTTTCTCAAAGAGAAGACTCCAGGAAAAAAGGTGCGGACAGAGTGAGGAGAGTGAGCAAATGGGTAGAGAAGCAAAGTAAGTTCCTGCCCACATTCACATTTCTCCTCCATTCACACTGTAAAAAATACCTAATTGAATGTGCATTTTCTGCAGCCAAAATGAATCTTTTTGCAGGAAAAAAAAACCAAAAAAAAAAATGGACTGAATACCGATCCATTTGTGATGCTATTTTTGGATTAGAATGGAGCTGATGACTAAAGTGCTGCAGAAAAGAGCAATAAATGACATGCTCATTTTCTGGATGCGCTTTGTACACCACCAATGCAGTAGTAGAAAACACTGTCAGAACAGCATTTAAAAGCTACATTCACTTTGCTGGCAAATGCAGTGACTGACCAAAAAAAGCACCAAAAGTGGATTACTAACGCAGCACAAATGCACAGTGCTTTAATTAGACACCTGTTTTTGTAGGTCAAAGATGTGAACCACTACTTGCTGTTGAGGAAATTAAGAGATGCCGTACAAGCTCAAGCAGAAGCAGTGAAGTTGAAAGTGTAAGTAAGCACAAAGCTACACAGTAAGAATTATTTTACATGGGATAATTTGTCAAGCTATTACACACCTGACCGAGCTGATGCAATTGATCTCTACATTTACAAAATTAGATTGTCATTGTGGTTTTAGCTTATAAAAAAAAAAGTGTCAATGAGCTTCTTGGTCAGCACCCTGGCAGTAGGCTTTTTTACAGTGACCAAGATTTGGTCAAAAGGGCTCGTTTGAGCGACTTAGCAACTGCTAATCACCTTGTGAAAAGGCACTTTGTATAGTATACTGCACTGTTCAATATTTATTTCCTCTCCCCCCCAACTGGTTGAATGCTGGTAAAGATACGTGTACCCTGTGCCAAGCTCCCATATAAGTTTCCTTACATTGTTATTTTTGGCATAAGTCTAATTTGTTTCATTAATAAAGTGTTTGACAATTTTTTGCCTCTTGTATAGTGATGGGGTGTACTGTTGTCAGCTATAATTGGGCATGCTCAGCATCTGAATATATCTATTGCTACTGATGATACATCTTGGAGGCTGTCACAACATGCATTCTTGTTAGGAAAATACACTATCCTAAACACAGATGCTGCAAATTAGCATCCAGGATAATGCAGGGAAATAATGAGAAGACTCCCCACACACCTGAAGCAGTGACACCTGTCTGGTTGTCCTCACCAACAGTGATGCATGTGGGGGTGTCCCCAGAGTTTCCCACCCTAAAGCATGCGTCGCTGCATGGAGATGGGCAAGGACATACTTGCATGTTGTAAATGTGGGTGTAGAGACCCATCTTATATGGATGGGCAAGGACATCCCAGGAATAACCACACATGTGTCACTTGCAGGGGTGTTCCCTGTGTTCCTGCCCACCATTAGGTATGACTGAGCATGCTTGTCACTGCTTGCTAATTGATCGAGCAATAGCAGTATTTGAGCAACATGCTTAGCTCACCATTGCTGCAAGTGATGTCGCCCAGGATTTTCTGCTTACTGTAAGTAAGGAAGCCTTGGGACACCCCAATCATCATCGGAGGAGATAGCCTGGCAATTCCCCCCACCAGTGGCACTGCATTCCTATGCTGTCCCCACCCTCAGTAATGACAGTGCCTCAGAAAGAAAAGCAACAAGTAAAACGTTTTTATATGTAACTGCAAAGTAACAAAGAAAACCTTTAAAAGCAAAAGTGCACGTTGAAAAAGGGAGGAAATGGAGATATAGGCCCTGTATACTATTCTCCCTCCTCACCTTTACCTAACAGCAGGGGTCGGCACCCTGGTCAGCGATATGGTGCCCCCACTCCACGACGGCTTTCCCTATGTATAAGCCCTATACTGTCCCTTTAAGTAGGAAAACAGTGCAAAGGACTACAGAGTTTAGATCAGGAGAAAGCACAACTAGTTAAAAAAATGGGATGGCTCACCCTGATTATACAGCCCTGCCTTACAGTGGGGGTCGGCACCCTGCATGTACGATACGGTGCCCCCACTCCAGTCGGCTCATGCCTAAGCCTGTCCCTACACTCGCAAGCCCCAACCTGTGGACCTATGGCATGTAGCAATAGGGGATACTATAGCATTGCATCACTTAGCTTTATTGCTATTTGAATGGTTAGCCACTCGCTCCTTCATGCCTTGACGTGTTTTACTTTTGCCAAGATCATCAGGAGGCTCCTTCCTGCACTTTATCTTGTGTGCTCACTGATATTAGTGATATGACAGGGCATCCCCATATTTCCCTGCCCACTGGCAATTAGTAATGCAGACTGCTGGGGAAAACTGGGTACACCTTGCATGTCATCACTGTGGGCAGGGACAGGTCAGGAAACCTCAGACACATCAATACAGTGACGGGTGTTATAGTTTCCAGCCTACAGTAACCTGTGCATGGTGTCCGCAGGTATCCCTGCCCTGTGTCGCTTAGTGCACGCCATTGGGCAGGGAAACCTGTGGACATAATTTCACAGGTTTTTGTAAACCAGATACTCTCTCCGGAAGGTGTAAGCTTTAAAGCTCGAGTCCTTACAGAACATTCCCTGCTTCCTCTACTTTTCTAAACCCAGATGAGATCACTGGACTTTATAAAATGACTTAAAGCTACCAAAAGTGTTTGTGCACTTGAATTTGTAAAGACGAATAAAGAAACATTTGGAAAGCAAATTGGTCACCTGTAAGTTTTAACACCTTTTTTTTTACTCTGAGGACTACCAATCACAGTTCATTCCTTTGAAGAGACTCTAAAGGTCATGGAAAAGAAAATACACCAGAAGTTTGCTATCACAATTGGGTATGGAGTTTGGTGATGGGGAGAAGAACCTGACCTGTTACCACCTTGAGTCCGTTCTCATCTTTAAGCATCTATGTAAGTCATCTGAGGTTCAAAATATCATGGTGGGTTTCTTCTAATTAAACAACTTGGCATATTACTTCACCATAGTATGTTCTTTGTATGTCCTTACTCTTAAAAATAAAATTTGATTTACCTATATTTTGAAATCCGTCTAGTTGGCAGATTGGGATGTGATTCGTCAATAAGTATTTTTTTCATTATTGTTAGCTTAATATTTGTCAGCCTTATGCCACGTTGATTTACTAGACAGATAAGTTGCTTCACCATTTAGTATGTCCTTACTCTTATGGGTAAGAATGTATTCAGCGGAAGCAGAGGTTGATTAAAGGACAGGTAGTCAATTGTAAGACAAAAATATTTTTATACTGCAGGATGAGGATGAGTAGGTAAGTTTTACAACACAATTCTTTAACACAATGTTTCCCCTTTGACATAATTTCCATACATACTTTGAGAAAATAAAAGACTGACTAAGCAGCCCAAGGATAGAAACATGAATGCATGAATTGTGTCCTCTAAGGGACAACCAATCATGAACTCCAAAGACATAGAGTGCTTCCAGGAGAAGCATGGCAAGTGAGGCCCTCCTTGCCTTATCTAAGAAGCAATTACCAATACTAACAAAATGTTTTCATTCACAGGTATCAGCTGCCGATATCATGTTATACATGACTGGGGTGTACATAAAAGACATTTGTCCCCATAGAAAAATTTGTAATTGCCCCCCCCCCAAGAAAAAACAACAAACAGTATTTTGCAGTGTCACATAACAGCAAATCCTATAACTTTAAAGCCCGTGCATATTAATATTTCTCCTACTGAAGGCCCTAGATTCTCCTTCCATTGCAGCCATAAAGCAGGATGCAAAAAAAGTGCCCCAGAAACACACAACTATGGGGGGCACACAGCTTTGGCAGGGCATACTGACTTGCAGAAGTTAATCTGACAACATTGTATTCTTTGTGATGTGATTCATGAATATTTTATGTTTGCTCTATACACTAATTTACAAGGAAAAATAAATTGCCCTAGAAACACACAACTCTGGGGAAGCACACAGCTTTGGCAGGGCATTCCTACTTGCGCTGCGACTCCTATCTATAATTTACAGGACTGTTGAACATGAGAAGCCATATACATCAACTGGCACAGCAGCACATGTGGCGCCCCTGCGACCAGGGTGTCCACAGGTAGGAACTGAAGCCAGGAGATAGTGACAGTATAGCAAACACCTTCAAAACACACATCCACTGACATTAAGACCCAACCCGGAGCCTGGGACTCTAGGCAGGTAAGGGGTAGTAGGGCCAGTTAAAAGTGGGTGAAGCGTAGTCATGGTAATGAACCAGTATATAAGGAAGAAACAGGAAGTAGTTAGCCAGTAGGCAAGGGCCGAGCAGCCAAGACCAGAAGAGATAGGAACAACAGAGACCGGACCGGTGTCACCGGGTCCGAGGAAGACGGTAGCGCTGACAAATAACTGACAGGACAGACTTTCCTGACGTACCTGGGTAGTTACACGGGTAGAAAAGAGCCCAGTGATCTCTTGCAAAATAGGGACACCCAAGGCTAGACTGGGACCAGAGTATCGGCTCTGAGGGGGACTGAAGATTCACACCAGCTCCCCAGACAAACTGACGGGGAACACAGATTCCAGATCCGTGTTCCCACAACAGGGTTGGGGGCACAGCAGCAACCAAGAGGACCTGGCTTACCGCCCATACACTTAGGGGGATGCTACATTAAGAGATCGAGCTGCCACTCCGCAATCCACCCAGAAGAAGAAAAGAGAGAATCAGCCTGAAAGGACACGTAGAAAGAGTGAGGGATCTCAGAGTGATAACCTGGCTTCAGAGGGTTCAAGTGTACTGGAGTAAACTGTGTAAAGCTGTTAAGAACTCAACTGTACCGTGCACTGTGTGACTTGAAAGAATTGGAAAGTAAACCCGGTGAACCCTGCTTCAGTGTCCGTGTCTGATTCCAGGCATACAGAACTGTTAATCCACCATTTTACCCTGTCAGGAGCCGTCCAAACCCGCAGCGGGCACATCCACCTGGCTGCAGCATCCATCCATCCTCCTGACAGAAGTACACTGCAGAGGTGGTCCCCTCACTGACCACAACCCCTGGATGGCATCACGACAAACTTCCCTGTAAATATCCCCCCATTCATTGCGGAACCCGGGACACGGTCCAGACCAAGACTGTCGTGACATCCTGAGCAGTACCCCGGTCCGGTACCGAGTACCCCGTCCCAGTGGGCTCCATAACCTGGTGTCATGAACAGTATCTACTGTGCCCGGTAAACCAGGCATTGTGTGCCGTGTTTTGTGACTTTTGAATCTGCCGCCATTGCTGAGCGCGCGGCAAACTGAATTTGAACTGCACCACAAGGACTGTAATTTTCAAATTCCGCCCTTACAGAGCGCGCGACACGTGGGAAGAAAAACCGCTCACCGCTCTGACGTCATCAGGTGAAGAAGAGTGTCCCTGTCTTACCGCGGAATCAAAGATGGATCCAGTCCCAATGACCGGACTCAGTGTGCCTAAAAGCTGGAAAAGAAAGGCCCATTCTGGCTCCCCTTAACCCCGGGGGAGACAGCCATCAATCCTAAGGAAGAACCTCCGCCTCAAATTGTAACAGCCAATGAGGATATGGCGGGAGAGGAAGTCATCGCCCTGGGAATGCAAGACAGGAAACCGGATGCGGAGCAGACACCAATACAGTACACACGGACGGAAGAGAAGGACGTTGAGGAGAGCGCTGCAGGAGAAAGACCCCAATTGATCCCGGAGGGCCCACCAAGTGAGTGTGTGGAGGAACCCGGCCAGGGAAAGACCTTGGGTGACTACGGCAGCATGGCGGAAGGCGGTAGAGAGCGTTTGGAGATTCAAGACACCCGGAGGGGTGTAATGCGGTTGCTGCCCCTGCAGATGACCCGGGCCCAAACAGAGCAAAGGACCTGGATTCAAATACACATTTGTCAAAATCTGCAGTCTGTGTAACCTGGCTGGGTTGGCGCCTTTAAAATCGCACTGAGACTACGCCCTGGAGTACCACCAGAGTGGCTGACCTACTAGGAGCTATGGCGGAGAGGGATCTACAGCTACCGGAGCCCCTGATACCAACACCTGTGTCAACTGAGGTGAGAGGGGAGCAGCTCCGCTGCTGGTGGGAGAAGATTGAGGCAGAGGACAATCTGATGGGCTTCCCTGAGGACCCTGATAGTGAAGTGGGTCCAGTAGAAATTGTAACCCGGGAGGAGTACTTAAAAAGGTGCATCCGTAGATGGGAAAAAGAGGAAAAAGAGAGACAAGCTCAAAAGTCAGAACTGATTTACCGCACTATTAGTGCTAAAGCTGATGCCCGGTGGGATTTGAATATCCACCAATCCCTGCATCATGAAAGCAAAATTGTAAAAATCAAGCCAGAACTGGGATATGATTTTGCCAGAGAACTCGGGGCAAGCAGAGACATATTCATTAACCGTAGAGACATAGAAGAGCACCTTCCCCAAAACACCCGGACAGGGAAGTACAAGTTGGAGAGTGGGTGTCCTATGTAATCATCCAAGGAGAAAGGGGTCCTTATGGTATTAGAGTTCAAAGATTGTCTCTGAGAATGCAAGAAGAAGCTGAACCAGCAGAGTCTCCAGAAGCAAGTAACCCGGATTCTATTCCAGAAAGGAATTCAGATGTGAAAACTACTAAAGATGCAGTCGCCCAGCAGCTACTTGTTGGAACAAGCTCTACAAGAGTTGGAACTGTTCCCTAAGAGCGCTCCACAGATCCTGTCATGGAAGGTAGAGAGCAAGGAGTGAAGACCCGGATCCTGCTGCAAGGACAGTAAGTGTGAATGTGATGTGATCCTTATTGACCCCATCCCAATCCTGAATGAATGTTAGCCTTTTTCCCCTGTTTGTCTTATGTGTGTCATGAACAATTAATGTCATGAACAATGAGATGGCAAAAACCTTTTTGTATATAGTTAAGCACTCAGTGTGCTCCCCATTGGTTTTAAGACCAAATTGCACTTTTGGAGAAACTTTGGCACTTTTTAGAAACACCTTTTAATTTTTTTTTTTAGGTAATGTAGGTTATGTGTTATTTATATTAATATTTAAATGTAACGTTTTAAGATCCGTACCTCCATAACAGGATGACAAATATGCTTGATGTTAATGTTTGCAAGATAAAAATGTTTTTCAGGGGGATCCATGCCGGACGGCGTGAGGACACGCCGGTTTAACTCCAGGGGAATGGTGGCGCCCCTGCGACCAGGGTGGCCACAGGTAGGAACTGAAGCCAGGAGATAGTGTCAGTTGGTATAGCAAACGCCTTCAAAACACACATCCACTGACATAAGACCCAACCCATTGCCTGGGACTCTAGGCAGGCAAGGGGTAGTAGGGCCAGTTATAAGTGGGTGAAGCGTAATCATGGTAACAAACCAGTATATAAGGGAGAAACAGGAAGTAGTTAGCCAGTAGGCGAGTGCCGAGCAGCCAAGACCAGAAAAGATAGGAACAACAGAGACCGGACCGGTGTCCCCGGGTCTGAGGAAGACGGTAGCGCTGACAAATAATTGACAGGACAGACTCTCCTGACATGCCTGGGAAGTTACATGGGTAGAAAAGAGCCCGGTGATCTCTTGAAAGATAGGGACACCCAAGGCTAGCTGGGACCAAAGTGTCGGCTCTGAGGGGGACTGAAGATTCACACCGGCTCCCCAAACAAACTGACGGGGAACACAGATTCCAGATCCGTGTTCCCACCACAGAGTTGGGGGCACAGCAGCAACCAAGAGGACCCGGCTTACCGCCCATACACTTAGGGGGAAGCTACATTAAGGGACCGAGCTGCCACTCTGCAATCCACCCAGAAGAAGAGAGAGAGAATCAGTCTGAAAGTAGTGATGGGCGAGTCCTAAAGTACTCGGAACCGCTTGACTCTAGCGAGTCCGAGCCCGGGACTCGCTACTCGTTAGGAGTCTAGCGAGTCCAATGTTAATGAATGGGGAAGCGAGTAATAGCAAGTAATGTGCGATTTACAAATCGCAGATGTGTCTCGGAAAGCACTCGCATTGCCGTTTTGGAAACACAAGCAGGTGGCGTACGTGCTATTTGCAGATAGGAGAGCAGCAATGCACTGGTCTGCCACAGAGAAAATAAAGCTGAAGGGGTTATTATGACCCAAAATCTATCAGGTGCAAAAAAATAAGAAATAGTACCTCAGCTAAGCCTCTGACTTCAGCTATTAGGAAAGCTGAGTGAGTAAGCTAAGCTATGAGGTCGGTCCTGTGTGCACTGTAAGGCTGCTCCTCCCTGCCTACAGTCCTCTACACAGTACTCCTCTGTCCTCCTGGTAGCTCTCAGAAGAGCTGTTTGGGTTAAATATAAGGAATCTTGAAGTTTCCCTACACTGACTGACACTCCCTGTGATCTGCTCCAGCATCTACCTCACCCTGCACTAGCTCAGATCGTCACAGGAATGTGGAGGAAATGGCGGTGGCAAGGCTTATATACAGCCTCGCCTCTCATACATGACATAGGCATCACGATGGATAGAACCAATCATAGTCCTGCCACAACCAACATGGCTGTGGCATTACTGAATATGATTGGCTAACATGCTTGTCCTTCTTCACAAGTTTTCTGACCTAACACGCTAGGCTGTCTCGGAAGCTTTGTCGGAACATAACAGATTCTGTAGTCGCGAGTCCCGAATACAGTATACAGGACTCGGTTTCGTAGACTCGCTCAGACTCGCTGCTGACAGCGGGTATCCGTGAAGCGGTGCGATTGTTTAAACGATTTGGGGAGATTCAAGCTACATAGCGATGTGATATAGCGAGTCTAGCGAGTGAGAAAAAGTAAACTGACAAAACTACGATTGCCATTGACTTGCATTGGACTCGTTACTGTGCGAGTAATCGCTGGGAAACTCGCCGAGTACAGAGTCCTGCGAGGCCCTTACTACTCGCCGAGTAACGAGTCCTAGCGAGTAGACTCGCGCATCCCTACCTGAAAGGACACAGAAAGAGTGAGGGATCTCAGAGTGACAACCTGGCTGCAAAGGGTTCAAGTGTACTGCAGTAAACTGTGTAAAACTGTCAAGAACTGAACTGTACAGTGCACTGTGTGACTTGAAAGAATTGGAAAGTAAACCCGGTGAACCCTGCTTCAGTGGCCGTGTCTTATACCAGGTATACAGAACTGTTAATCCACCATTTTACCCTGTCAAGAGCCGTCCCAAACCGCGGCAGGCTCATCCACCTGGCTGCAGCATCCATCCATCCTCCTGACAGAAGTACACTGCAGCGGTGGTCCCCTCACTGACTACAACCTGTGGGTGGTGTCACGACAAACTCCCCTGTAAATATCCCCCCCATTCATTGCGGAACCCGGGACACGGTCCGGACCAAGACCGCCGTGACATTCCCAGCAGTACCCCGGTCTGGTACCGAGTACCCCGTCCCAGTGGGCTCCACACACACACACAGCCACACCAATTCCTGAATTGGAGAATTTTGCAGCTACAGGAGACCCTACATCCTCTGATTAAGCTGACCAACAACCAAAGACAGGAGAAAGTGAGGAGAATCCCAGCCAAACAGATGACACGCTGAGGTCTGAGTGAGTGCGAGTCTCTCCCTCAACATATAAAATTATAATATACATTAAAATCAATATAAATTTGTTTCTTTAGTCTAAATTGTAATTTATTTCAAGTCTGACCTGTTTTCTTCCTATAAATTTGTAGAATCCCAAGCCAGAAATGGACTGCTGACAAGAGGATCAAAATCCAGGATTTTATGATTTACATCTTTGGTCTGGTGCAAAATTAATGTTTTTTCTTATTATTTGCAGACCCATTGTTGGCTGGAAAGATACGAGCAAAATGTTGAAGACAAGTCAAGGTTTCTATACTTCATGAACAAGCACTGTGTGAACCTTAACTTCGCAAAAAAATAAATTGAAAAAGCTACTAATACTACTAATATTTTTTTATAATTTTTTTTCTTCTTTTAAAATAAAAGAAGATCAGATCAAACAATATTCTCAAGGAAGATGATTTGAATGGCTATGTGATTAGACCGACCAAGAAAAGGTGGATAAAGACCACATTGTCCAACAAATTAAAGATGAAATATATACAAGGGCCAAACTGCACACAACACATGGTGGTAAACAGGGACCCATAGTTTGTGATTACCATGGAGTGCTTAAACGGAGGAGAGGCTGGTGGGAGAAAAAAAGAGAAAAAAAAAAAAAGCAGAAAAGGCCATGAAGTACCGTATATAATCGTGTATAAGCCGACCCGTGTATAAGCCGACCCCCCTACTTTTGCCCCCAAAACCTGGGAAAACCTATTGACTCGTGTATAAGCCGAGGGTGGACCCCAGCACAGGTATACAGTCCCCCCCAGTGGTTTATAGCAGCCTCCCCAGTGGTAGTATACAGCAGCCACAGAGGTATATACAGCAGCCCCAGTAGTAGTATACAGCAGCCTCCCCAGTGGTAGTATACAGCAGCCTCCCCAGTGGTAGTATACAGCAGTCTCCCCCTGTGGTAGTATACAGCAGTCTCCCCCAGTAGTAGTATACAGCAGTCTCCCCCTGTGGTAGTATACAGCAGTCTCCCCCTGTGGTAGTATACAGCAGTCTCCCCCTGTGGTAGTATACAGCAGTCTCCCCCTGTGGTAGTATACAGCAGTCTCCCCCTGTGGTAGTATACAGCAGTCTCCCCCTGTGGTAGTGTACAGCAGCCTCCCCTGTGGTAGTATACAGCAGCCTCCCCCTGTGGTAGTATACAGCAGCCTCCCCCTGTGGTAGTATACAGCAGCCACAGAGGTATATACAGCAGCCCCAGTAGTAGTATACAGCAGCCTCCCCAGTGGTAGTATACAGCAGCCTCCCCAGTGGTAGTATACAGCAGTCTCCCCCTGTGGTAGTATACAGCAGTCTCCCCCAGTAGTAGTATACAGCAGTCTCACCCTGTGGTAGTATACAGCAGTCTCCCCCAGTAGTAGTATACAGCAGTCTCCCCCTGTGGTAGTATACAGCAGTCTCCCCCAGTAGTAGTATACAGCAGTCTCCCCCTGTGGTAGTGTACAGCAGCCTCCCCCTGTGGTAGTATACAGCAGCCTCCCCCTGTGGTAGTATACAGCAGCCACAGAGGTATATACAGCAGCCCCTCCCCTGTGGTAGTATACAGCAGCCCCCCCTGTGGGTATACAGCAGCCCTTCCCCTGTGGTAGTATACAGCAGTGCCTCCCCCTGTGGGAGTATACAGCAGCCCCCCCGTAGTATATACAGCAGCCCCCCCCTGTGAGAATACAGCAGCCTCCCCCTGTGGTATATACAGCAGCCCCTCCCCTGTGAGTATACAGCAGTCCCCCCTGTGGTATATACAGCAGCCCTTCCCCTGTGGTAGTATACAGCAGTGCCTCCCCCTGTGGGAGTATACAGCAGCCCCCCCGTAGTATATACAGCAGCCCCCCCCTGTGAGAATACAGCAGCCCCCCCGTGGTAGTATACAGCAGCCCCCCGTAGTATATACAGCAGCCCCCCCGTGGTAGTATACAGCAGCCCCCCTGTGGGTATATAGAGCCCCCCCCCGTTGCTGCCGCACACCTGTAAAAAGAAGATCTTTCATACTTATCCTCCTGCTGTCACCGCGTGCATCCCCCGCTCTCCTTCTTGCTTGCACCCGGGCCCCGGCGTCCATCCATATGACCGCGCACAAATAATGACGTCATTATTTGTGCGCGGTCACGTGGATGGACGCCGGGTGCAAGCAAGAAGGAGAGCGGGGTATGCGCGCGGTGACAGCAGGAGGATAAGTATGAAAGATCTTCTTTTTACAGGTGTGCGGCAGCAACGGGGGGGGCTCTATATACCCACAGGGGGGCTGCTGTATACTACCACGGGGGGGCTGCTGTATATACTACGGGGGGGCTGCTGTATACTACCACGGGGGGGCTGCTGTATTCTCACAGGGGGGGCTGCTGTATATACTACGGGGGGGCTGCTGTATACTACCACGGGGGGGCTGCTGTATACTACCACAGGGGGGCGGAGAAGCACTGACAGTGCTATGTAATATGCACGGCTCCCCCTGCCGCTGATGGACAGGGGGATGCAGTGCATATTACATTGCACTAATGAGCGGCCCCACGTGACCGGCCGCTCACTATACAGCCTCCCCCTGCCTCCTCCATCCCCCGGACACCGGCCCCACACAGTCAGCCGTCACTGACTCGTGTATAAGCCGAGGGGGGCACTTTTCAGCACAATTTCTGTGCTGAAAAACTCGGCTTATACACGAGTATATACGGTACTTCAAGTATGTGAGTGGACATTCAGGAACTTCCAAGAAAGAAAATTTTCCTCACTTTAATTTTGCGGCATATCAATGACTCAAGTCCAGGTCTTGTTGAAGTTTCATAATTCATGTTGTATTTGTTATTTCTCCATTCTAGGTTAAGTCCAATTATATATTTCCAGGTGAAAGGGGCCATCAATGTAATGGGAGAATATTGCTGGGGAAAAAAAATAAATAAATAAAAATTTTATATATATATTTAGCCAAAAATCTGACTAGTTGCCAGCATTCTATTCTTTGTAATGCAACTCATGAATATTTTATTTTTGCTATATACACTACTTTAAAAACAACAAAAAAATAAAAATTATATCAAGCAATATCCCCAAGGAAGACGATTTGAATGGCTATGTGATTCGATCAAGCAAGAAAAGGTGGATAAAGACCACATTATCCAACTTCAAGCATTGGAAAGGCCTACAAATTAAAGATGATATAAGCAAAGGACAAAGGCTGGCTTCACACTTGCGTTTTACACCGCAGTGTATTGCAGCAGGTGAACGCAAGCCGAGCGCATACACCGCGCGTCCCTATGTTTAACATGGGGACACGTGTGTATGCGCTTGGGTGCGGATTGCCGTGCGCACCCATTGCCCGCATGTGTACAAATCATACATTCTCATCCGCACCATGAACGCGACATGTCACATTCATGGTGTGGACGAGAATGTATAATTTGTATGCAAGCATCTGCATGTGTACAAATCACACATGGCAGGCAATGGGTGTGCACTGCCATCCGCACCCAAGCGCATACACCCGCATCCCATGTGAAACATAGGGACGCGCGGTGTATGCGCTCGGTTTGCGTTCGCACACCGCTAAACGCTGCAGCGGGGAAAGCAAGTGTGATTTAACCCAAACTGCACAAAACTCATGGTTGTAATAAGGAGACAGTTTGTGGTTACCATGGAGTGCTTCAAGGAGGAGGGGCTGGGGGAAAAAAAAATATATGCATGGTGTATACATCTCAATTAGCTTCAGAAATGTTAATTGTGGCCACACAACACGCAGACAATAAAAGCAAGAACCTCAATGTAAGAGGCCTTACTTTATTCACAGGCATCAAATATGCATATTTTTATAGCCAGAGATTTAAAGCGTAACTGCCGATTAATTTTTATTTCATACTAAAGTACAGCAAGAGATTTTAATAAACTTTCTAATATACTTCATTAGAAAATTCTGGTTGCAAACCATTCCAAAATCTTCTACAAAATGCCCCAACTGCACTGTGTGTGTGCAACTCTTCCTGTGAAAGCCGTCTGCACAGTGAATACGGCCTCAGAAGGGAGGGGGCGTGGCCTACATACTGCGAGCTCCTGGCTGCAGCTCATGAGGTGAAGTGTCTCAGGTCACCTCAGGTTACAGCACACGGCTGAGCTTCGTCAACTACAGTATAAAGTGGTCTGCACACACGCAGGGTTTGCCTGACAGCTCTGACTGGTAACGACTGTGATCACCTCGGCAGCTGCTCCTCTCCTCTCTTCAGCTATGGCCGAGGAATCATCCATACTTGTGCAGCAGGACTGCACAGCATCACTGTGGGGAGGTGCGCGGCTTGGAACAGTGATAGCAGTTGTACGGGGCCAAGACTGTGGGGTCCAAGAGCTGCTGCTGACACTGAAGAGAGAAGAGCAGGCCCAGGAGCTCCCTCGCTCCTGCAATGTCGGGACCTTATCAGCTAGGAGTAGGGACAAGGGAGAGAAGGAGCAGGAGGCCTCCTGCATGTACAGTCACTGCTGATGATTACATCTGGCCTCCCCCACTACTGCCACTGGGTGCACCATGATGATGGAGACAGTGAGCATATATTTGTGTGTGTTCATACAGATATCATGTATGGGCGTGATGTGTGTGTTGTGTATGGGTCAGGTCATACATCACACACAGGTCACACATCACACACAGGTCACACACCACACACAGGTCACACAGTTCACACATCACACACAGGTCACACAAACATGTCATACACCACAGACAGGTTACACAGTTCATACATCACACAGGTCACACATCACACACAGGTCACACAGGTCACACATCACACACAGGTCACACAAGTCATACATCACTCACAGGTCACACATCAAACACAGGTCATTCATCACACACAGGTCACACGTCATACATCAAGCACAGGTCATTCACCACACACAGGTCACACAGGTCACACATCACACACAGTTCACACATCACACACACGTCACACACACGTCACACACACGTCACACACACGTCACACACACGTCACACACAGGTCACTCATCACACACAGGTCACTCATCACACACAGGTCACTCATCACACACAGGTCACTCATCACACACAGGTCACTCATCACACACAGGTCATACATCACACACAGACCTCACAGGTCATACATCACACACAGACCTCACAGGTCATACATCACACAGACAACGCAGGTCATGCATGACACACTGGTAACACCGATCATACATCACACAGGTCACACAGGTCATACATCACACATAGTTCATTAATCACACAGAGACCACACAGGTCACACATCACACACAGGTCACACAGTTCATACATCACACACAGGTCACACATCACACACAGGTCACACATCACACACAGGTCACACATCAAACACAGGTCACACATCACACACTGGTCACACATCAAACACTGGTCACACATCAAACACTGGTCACACATCAAACACTGGTCACACATCAAATACTGGTCACACATGTCATACACCACACACAGGTCACACAAGTCACTCATCACACACAGGTCACTCATCACACACAGGTCACACAGGTCATACATCAAATACAGGTCACACATTTCATACATCACACACAGGTCACACATCACACACAGGTCACAGTTCATACATCACACACAGGTCACACATCACACACAGGTCACACAGTTCATACATCACACACAGATCACATAGGTCACACATCACTCACAGGTCACACATCACACACAGGTCACACATCACACACAGACCTAACAGGTCATACATGTCAAGCATGCCACACTGGTCACGCATGACACACTGGCCACACGACACACGTTAGACAGGTCATACATCACTCACAGACCTCGCAGGTCATACATCACAAGTAGTTCATACATCACACAGACCACACAGGTCATGCATGGCACACAGGTCACGCATGACACACTGGTAACACAGGTCATACATCACACAGGTCATACATCACACACAGATCACATGGGTCATACATGACACACTATTCACGCATTACACAAGAGCATAGATGTCAGATGAACCAAGTACAGTGGATGTAATTACAGGATACTCACAGCACAAACTGTACTATTACTACTGCACAAATCACATCATGCACATCAAAAAAGTGTCAGTAAGATTTTTGGTAATACTCATCCAATCCAGTGCTGATGAACAAATGAACTTCCATAAACTGAATGCTCTGCTCTGCACAGGCTACATGTAACACACTGTGGTAAAAGCTCAGATTACAGACCTCACATACACAAAGCTGCACGCTGGATACTCTGCCCTCCACTGTGATGATCCCCATAGTTTTATACACAGACAGAGACAGTTTTATCAGTGTGATAGGCCGGTTTCACATTAGTGTTCAGGCCGCTTGTGTCTGAGACGCAGATGCATACCTGAACAGAGACATACTGATAGCAGCGCTGTGGAAATGACACAGCTGGAAGATGCTGGCCACGCCCACACACTGCTGACAGATGCTGGCCACTCCCAGAGAGCCCAAAAGGACTGTTTTTTCAATATCACAAAAAAGTTGAGAAAATAATTTATATAGCACAAAAAACCATGGTCTTAGCTTCTATGTGACCCATCATTAACAATCAGTGCACTATTGTTTGTTTGTTTTTTCTCTTCAGTGAAATGACATTTACACTTTAAGTAATGAGGCCTTATATACGATTGGTACTAACTAACTTCTTCGTTACATTGTCCTGTAGGGAACACTGCCATTTTCAGTTTATTATAACTTCCCATATGTCTTTGTAACATAAAAAGATGAAGAGTTTGCATGCCAGGGAGGCTCCTTGCAGTTGTCAACTGGACATGTCTTCAACATTTGGAAACAAAAATATTAACTAGCCATGGAAGAAAAGAAAAAAAACACCACACACTGAAAAGTTGCAGTGTACATTTTTGTCTGGTTTTCACCAAAATCGAGGACTGGCTTTTAAAACACAAATTTAACCCTAGAGCCCAGCCCTCATGCCAAAAACAGAAAAGAAAAAAAAAAGTTGTATATATATCATATATAGTGATTACATCACACACAGGCTGGCATATGTCAAAATACACAGCATAACAGTGTTGCATAACCCAACACACATGGGAACACGGGGAAACGATAACAATGTCAGGGCCTGTCAATAGGGAATGGGAAAATGGACACCTCGTACACTCACCTGAGGATGTACTTATATGGGTTATTTCACTCCATCACTGAGCTGGATACCTAGGCCCTAAATTGCCCTGCTCTTATCCATAAGTAGGGATCTGGCCAGTGAAAACACTAGTCTCACCACTGAAATAATACAACAAGAAGAAAAGAAAAGACAAACAGTGGAATACTTAAATGAAACCTGACCCCTCATAATCACCCCCAAGCCTCTGAATACCTGTCCCTGCACCCTCACAAATCATTTCCAACATTCCTCTTGTGTTGGAAATGCTCCCTATAAAAGATGAAATCTAGCCTTTTATACTTACTGAAAGTGCGACCTCTGCTCCCTGAATAAGTCTCACAGGGCATTCCCTGTACGATCCTAAGCCTGCTTGAGCCGCTCATTATCATGCCCCGATGGGCGTGATAAGAAATCCAAGTCCTCCTCATGCTGCTGTACGGGCATAATAGTCGGTGTGACGCTATTTGTGTCGCATCCAGTCATGGTGACGTCGTACGCATTGCGAGTGCGCGGCTTTTGCTTTACGGCGCTCCCGGCTATAAAGCAATACCCGCGCATGGTGAGGTCAGCGGTACACCGATTGTCATCCTGCCCAGATATGCCGCTAATTGCGTCATACCGGCTATTATGCCCATACAGCAGGGCGAGGAGGATTTGGATTTCTTATCACACCCATCGGGGCATGATAATGCGTGGCTAAGGGGCACGTCACACACACAGATATCTGTGCAGATATTGTTCGCAGATCTCTGGTTGCAGTGAAATCATGGACACGTTGTTTCATTTTGTGGCCGTGTACGAATGGAGCAATGTGTCCATGATTTCACTGCAACCAGAGATCTGTGAGCAATATCTGCACAGATATCTGTGTGTGTAACGTGGCCCTAAGGCAGGCTTAGGAGTGCACAGTGAATGCCCTGTGAGACTTATTCAGGGAGCAGAAGTCGCACTTTCAGTAAGTATAATACGCTAGGTTTCATCTTTCATAGGGAGCATTTCCAACACATGAATATTGGAAATGATTTGTGAGGGTGCAGAGACAGGTATTCAGAGGCTTGGGGGTGATTATGAGGGTCAGGTTTCCTTTAAAAGGATAAGCAGCAGCTTCACAGTTTTGACCATGTTTTCAGCCACAGGACAGTTTGGCATCAGATAGCTCACCAAGAGGTCCTTCCACCCAAGCACCTTGCAAAGAATGAAATTCACACAGCAATACTAGCTGATGGGTCATGTGACTGTTTGAAGGAGATGGAAGCGGTCACACCTGAGCAGATCACTAAATGAACTTGATAGCAGTAAGAACTGACATTAACCTATAGTGTGCCAAAATAAATTAACTATGTTTGAGACCTTTTTCAGGCAACATACAGGGGCCCCTGGCAACACACTGGGGTTCTAGGCAGCACACAGGGCCACAGACAGTGCATCGGGGCCCCAAGCAGCACACAGGGGCACCAGTCAGTGTACAGGTCCCCAGGCCGCACACAGGGGCCTCATGCAGTGAACAGGGGCCTAAGGTAATGCACAGGGACCCCAGGCAGTGCATAGGGCCCAAGGCAATGCACAGGGACCAAGGCAGCACACAGGGGCCTCAAGCAGCATACAGGGCCCTCAGGCAGCACAAAGGGGCTGCAGGCAGTGCACGGGGGCCACAGGCAGCACACAGTAGCCAAGTCAACATACAGGGGTTCCTGACAGTGCACAGGGGCCACAGGCAGCACACAGCCCCCAGGCAGTGCATGGGGACCCCAGGTAGTGCACAGGGGCCCCAAGCAGCACACAGGGGCTCCTGGCAGTGCACAGGACCCCAGGCAGTGCATAGGGCCTTAGGCAATGCACAGGGGCCCCAGGAAGTGCATGGGGGGCCCAAGCAGCACACAGGGGCATAGGACACGGACAGCCTGCCCTCACATACTCGCCTTCCTCCAGTGTCGCTGCTCCCCACACTTCAGGTCCGCTGTTGGGCTCAGTGAAGTGAATATTCATGAACCTAATGAGCGGCACTGAAAGTAAGAGACACTGTCAGTGCTGGAGTGAGGTGAGTATGACTTTCTTTATTTTTAAGATTATTACTTTTGTCCGTGCACAGGGATGTCACATGGATGACATCCATGTGCATGGATGTTTTCACCCAAAAGTGGTCCATGGGTCCGCAAAAAAACTGACATGTCTCCATTAGAGCACACGGACACGCATCTGCTCCACACGGCGACATGGTCTGTGCAGAATTACGGACATATAAAGGGGGCCATAGGGGATCATGTGTCCCCGAATGTCCATGCCTCTGACATGTGTCCACACAGACCGCACACATGGCGGAGGCATGGATGTGTGAATGAGGCCTTAGGCCTCTTTCACACATCCATGTCACCACAGACGTGTGAAACAAGGCCATTTGGGGGTGGGGCGTGCACACGTGTCATGGACGTGTGACACAATGTGTGCAGTCCATGTGCTATCCGTGGGGCTGTGGATAGCACACGGACAGCCTGTCACCTGCATACTTATCTCCCTCCAGCGCCGCTGCTCCTCTCTCTTCCGGTCCGCTCTTGAGCTCAGTGAAGTGAATATTCATGAGCCCTAATGAAAGGCACTGGAAGTGAGAGGAGCAGACACCACTGGAGTGAGGGGAGTATAAAATTCTTTATTTTCACGCTTTTTGGTTTTGTCCGTGGTCCGTGCACACGGATGCCACAGTGTGAACATCCGTGTGCAGGACATTTTGAAAAAAAAGCGGTCCTAGGCTCCGCAGAAAAACGGACAAGTTGCCATGTGGAGCACATGGACACGCATGTGCTCCACACGGAGACACGGTCCGTGCAGAATCACGGACATGTGCATGGGTCCATAGGGGATCGTGTGTCCCTGTATGTCCGTGCCTCCAGCATGTGTCCGCACGGACCGTACACGTGCTGGAGGCACGGATGTTTGAAAGAGGTCTAGGGCCGGTCTCACATATCCGTGTCACCACGGACATGTGGAACAAGGCCGTTTGGGGGCGGGGCATAGACTCATGTGTCACGGACGTTTGACACGATGGGTGCTGTCAGTGTGCTAACCGTGGATCCATGGATAGCACACGGACAGCATGTCATTACATACTCGCCTCGCTCCAGCTGACAGTTCCTCTCACTTCCAGGCCGCTGTCAGGCTCAGTGAAGTGAATATTCATGAGCCTAATGAGCAGCTTCGGAAGAGAGAGAAGCTGTCAGTGCCGGAGCGAGGTGAGTATGAAATTCTTTATTTTAAGGGTTGTCACTTTCCTCCGTGGTCCGTGCACACGGATGACATCTGTGTGCATGGACATTTCACGGCAAAAAGCGGTCTGTGTGTCCGCAAGAAAATGGACTTGTTGCCGTGTGGAGCACACAGAGACACATGTGCTCCACAAGGAGACACGATCCGTGCCGAAAAACGGAAGTGTGAATTTGCCCATAGGGGAATATGTGCCCCCGTATGTCCGAGCCTCCAGCATGTGTCGGCACGGACCGCACATGTGCCGGAGGCGTGGATGTGTGAAACCGGCCTAAGGTCGTTTTCACACATCCGTGTTACCACGGATGTGTGGAACAAGGCCGTTTGTGGGCGGGGCATAGACCCATGTGTCACGGCCGTGTGACACGATGGGTGCTGTCCGTGTGCTATCCGTGCATCCACGGAGAGCACACGGACAGCCTGTTACCTCAAACTCACCTCCCTCCAGCGCCGCTGTTCCTCTCTCTTCCGGGCCGCTCTAGGGCTCAGTGAAGTGAATATTCATGAGCCCTAATGAGCGGCACTGGAAGTGAGAGGAACTGTCAGCGCTGGAGCGAGGCGAGTATAAAATTCTTTATTTTGAAGCTTTTTCCTTTTGTCCGTGGTCCGTGCACACGGATGTCACAGTGTGAACATCCGTGTGCAGGGCGTTTGGACGTAAATGCGGTCCGTGGCTCCACAATAAAACAGACTTGTCGCCGTGTGGAGCACACGGACACGCATGTGTTCACACGTGCGGAATCACTGACATCTGCACGGGTCCACAGGGGAATATGTGTCACCGTATGTCCGTGCCTCCGGCATGTGTCGGCACGTACTGCTCACGTGCCGGAGGCACGGACATGTGAATGAGGCCTAGATCTGTGTGACTTATGATTACCTTTAGGATCACTTGTTTTGGGAAACTTATCACAATTCAGCCTAGCCTTTTGTAGGCCGGTTTCACATATCCGTGTTACCATGGACATGTGGAACAAGGCCGTTTGGGGGCGGGGCATAGACCCATGTATCACAGCCTTGTGACACGATGGGTGCTGTCCTTGTGCTATCCGTGCATCCACGGATAGCACACGGACAGCCTGTCACCACATACTCACCTCGCTCCAGCGCTGACAGTTGCTCTCTCTTCCGGTCCGCTCTTGGGCTCAGTGAAGTGAATATTCATGAGCCCTAATGAGCGGCTCTGGAAGAGAGAGGACCAGACGCCGCTGGAGCGAGGTGAGTATGAAATTGTTTATTTTGAAGCTTTTTCCTTACGTCCGTGGTCCGTGCACACAGATGTCACGGTGTGAACATCCGTGTGCAGGACATTTGGACAACAAGTTGGACAACAAACGGTCCGTGGCTTCGCAAAAAAATGGACTTGTCGCCATGTGGAGCACACGGACAAGCATGTGCTCCACACGGAGACACGGTCCATGCGGAATCACGGACGTCTGCATGGGTCCACAGGGGAACATGTGTTCCCGTATGTCCGTGCCTCCGGCATGTGTCCGCACGGACCGCACACGTGCGGAGGCTGGGATTCTGGGTGGGCAAGGGGGTGTTGGGTTTAGAGGAAAGTGGGTGGGAAGGAAGGTCAGGTGGTAGACTAGTACAAATAGAGGAAAAGAGTAGTAGTAGTAGGCCGGAGAAGGCTGAGCAGAAAAGACCGAGTAGGCTGAGAGGTAAAGACCAGCAGAAAGTGACACATCCTGGTGGGATTGGGCTCCCTGGAGACGCAGACTCCAAAGAGACACAGATCCATGGAGAGAAAGCTCGTCCATAGCCAGCATCCCAGGAGAGTGTGAGGACAGAGACCGAACCGGTATCACCGGGTCCGAGGAACACAGCAGCACCGACCAACTACAGGCGGGTAGATTTCCCTTGAAGTAACTGGAATCCACACGTGTTAGAAGGAGCCTGCTAACACCTTGGAAGATAGGGTTACTGCAGGCTAGGCAAATACAGAGTGTCGGCTCTGAGGGGAACTGAAGTTCCACTCCGGCTTCCCAGACAAACCGACGGGGAGCTTTAATCGCAGGTTGGAGTTCCTACTACCAGGGTTGGAGGCACAGCAGCAACCACGAGGACTCGGCTTACCGCTCACACACACATAGAGGGAAGCTACATACAAGGGGCCGAGCTGCCGCCATACAATCCGCAGGAGAACAGAGTAAAGAGAGAACAAGCCTGAAAGGACAGATAGAAGGAGTGAGGGGTCTCAGAGCGACAGCCTGGCTGCAGAGGGTTAAGTGTTACCGGATTTAACTGTGTAAAGCTGTTAAGAACTGAACTGTACTTTGAACTGTGTGACTTGGAAGAGTTTGAGAGTAAACCTGGTGAACCCTGCTTCAGTGTCCGTTTCTGATTCCAGGTATACTGAACTGTGCGTTACATTTTTTACCCTGCCAGGAGCAGCCCGACCTGCGACGGGCTCATCTATCCAGCTGCGGCCCATCCTTCCCTCCATCCTCCTGGCAGAGCTGGTCTGATTACTGACCACAACCCGTGGGTGGCGTCACGACAAACATTATCCACTGTATATATCCCCTCCACATCAACAGCGTCACCGGCACCCACGGCTGTGCAAGCGCAGCATACTCAGGAGGATCCAGCGAGTCCTGCTCCAGAAACTGGGGTGGAGAGCAGATCCAGAAAAAAATAGCGGACCTGAAGCACAAGTCCCCAGGGCGCATTGTGGATCTTCGTGCCAGGATTCGCAAGGCTGCGTGGTGCGTATATGGCAATGCCAAACACACACATGGCAAGCTAAATACTCCAAACACTACACAAACATCATGTGGTATTGTGCCATGCCACATAATGTGGCCTAAGCCACCATGTGGAGCTGTCATCAATGTGCATCTGCATGTTGGTTACACTGCAACATGAAGATGTACAAAACACTCATTTGTCATCCAAATGGTGATGGCTATAGTGGTCCTTGACCTGTGTGGTGGCAAAAAGAGTTGTGTCCTGACCGCAAAGGTGACACCAACATATTATTGCGATGTTCAACACCCAGATGATACCTTGCAGCACATATGTGTGACCTGTGACACATACCATTTTGCTACACATTGATCACAATACAGAACACTTAATTAGTGATGAGCGAGTACTAAAATGCTCGGGTGCTCGAAGCTCGGGCCGAGCATACCAAGATACTCGTGTACTCGGCCCGAGCACCGAGCCCAATGTTATCCTATGGGAGACCCGAGTATTTTTCTGACATGACCCCCGGCAGCATGGAAAAACCCTAAAAATGTCATAAAAGTATCAGAACAGTGCTGAAATGACATGGGAACAGCATGGGGAAGAACCCTGGAAGCATTTCAGACCCCAAGGTCACTGATGTCAACAATGTTGTCAGACTATTACGCCACTTTTACGGACTGTCAAGAAAACATTACAAAATGAAAACAAAACGGATTTTCATGGAAAAAATATTAAGGGCTCATACCCACTTGTGGGACAGAGTTGGTGCATGTTAGTTTTTTGGATTATATGAAAGGTTTTTTTTTTAAATTGTGTGGCACTCCCATGTCCCTGGGAAGAGACGTAAATGAAGGCCTTTGTTGGCCTAATGCATATTGATCTGTATGTTTTGCAACAACTATTGTTTGTTTAATATGATGTGATTTTTTGTCTGCATGCATATTGTTCAGATGTCAACAAAGTTAAAAAAAAAAAAAAAAAAGGGTCCTCATTCAGAGACAGGATGTTCCTCCTCCTGCTCCCAGCGTATACATTCTAGTGTGGAACTAGAAGCTGAAGGACGCAGCAGATTCCTCTCTCCCTCTCCCAGCAACCAGATTGATCCTATTATCATGTTGTAAGCTGGATGGTCTTAATTCTCAATAAATGAACATTCTCTGTTGCTCGCTGTGGACATCACGCTGATTAACCCGCTGCTAACAACCTCTTTAAATAATGTGCCCATTGTAAGCAAGTGTGTCTTTTTTAGTATTGCCCTAGGCAGGGAAGCCAGAAATTGGAGACACCAATATGCCCCTGGATAGAGGCGTGCATGAGGCCTTTTTAAAAAATGAGGCCATTGTAAGCAAGTGTATCTGCTGTAGTATTTCCCTAGGCAGAGAAGCCAAAGGTTTAGAGGCACCAAGATGCCACGGCGTAGAGGCGTGCATGAGGGCCTTTTCAAAAAATGTGCCCATTGTAAGCAAGTGTGTCTTTTTTACTATTGCCCTAGGCAGGGAAGCCAAAAATTGTGAGGCCCTTCAATGCCCCTTGAAAGAAACATGGAGGAGAGCCTGTAAATATTGTCCCATTACAAAGGAGCGGGTCTACTGTACTTGTAATGCCCATTCTGTTTTCATGGACCTAAACATTTACCCCTGGGGGTATACATGAAACTACTGCCTAACATTTGAACGGTGAGGGTCATCATCATCATAAATATTATGTAAAAAAAAATATGTTTTCGTGGCATCATGAACCACGGTCCCACTGATCATATGATGGTGGCGGATGAGGAGAAGGAGGAGCAGATCAGCAAGTAACCAAAGTCATGAAGTGTGTACCCATGTATGGGTGTGCGGAGGTGCATGGCAATTTACCGGCACAAAATTTAAATTATACTATCATTTAGTGGTGGTGTGGTGAAGTCGGGCCCAATGCAACCCTTGTTCATCTTGATCAGAGTCAGCCTATTCGCCTTCATTTACCTTTTTTTGAGGCGGGAGTGTGTTGTAGCTCCAATTTGTATACGCCAAAACAATCAGTATACCCATCTCAGCGTTTGTGACTGACCGGTATACCTGCTGTAATGTAATCTCTAATCTGTCATCCCAGTGTCCAGCTAAAAACCATCTTTTGGACACCTTCATTTAGCTGTATACATGCAGCACACCATTGAAAATGCGCAAGGCCGGTGGTAAGGGCCAAGGTACTGGACGTGATGGTGGTGCATGCAGAGGCTGAGGCCATGTGCAAGCTCGAATTGCACCACGACAAACGCCAACATTATCTCGCTTGACCTTTCTTGTCCCAATTTGTAGGGAACCGCAGCAGTACACCACTATTAAATCAAGACTAGGGATGGGCGAATCTACTCGCTAGGACTCGTTACTCGGCGAGTAGTAAGGGACTCGCAGGACTCGGTAGTCTGCGAGTTTACCAGTGATTACTCGCACGAGTCCAATGCAAATCAATATCAATCCTAGTTTTGTCAGAAACGCTGACAAAACTAGGATTGCCATTGTTTGCATTAGACTCGGCTACTGTGCCAGTGATAGCAGGGAAACTCGCAAAGTAACTGCTGTTTCTTTGCTAGCCGAGTCCAGCTGTCTTCTCTGTGCAGCTCCAGGGTCCTAGAGCCGCCTGCTCACATAGATGATGTAGCAGTGCTGAGATTGTTCTCAGTCTGCTCATTCCCTGTGCATAGACATCTATATCTATGCACAGTGGATGTAGCAGAGAGGACATCGCGTTTTGGACTACGTCGGACGGAAGAGGATTTTTTTAATTTAAGATGGAGTCCCTAATGGCTTTTTTTTTTAATTCAAATAAAAAATTTTCTCTGTGTTGTGTTTTTTTAACCCTTTATTGGAGATTCTTAGTGGCTGGGTCAAACGTGGCCTGACATTAAGAATCTCGGGCTTAATACCAGCTTGTATAACAAAGCTGGTATTAACCCCTTTATTACCCAGCGTGCTACCACCACCAGGGCCGCTGGAAGAGCGGGTTCAGCGCCAGAGGATGGCGCTTCAATGAACGCGCCATCTTCTGGGGCGGCTGCGGGCTGCAATTTGCAGCGGGGGGTGCCCAGAAAGCTTGGGCATCCCTGCGCTGCGGATTCCAGCCCCCAGCTGCTTAGCTGTACCTGGCTAGACATAGAAATTGCGCGGAGCCCCACGCATTTTTTTTTTATTATTTCATGAATTTCAGAGTCAGAGTCTCAGAGTCAGAGTCTCAGAGTCAGAGTCTCAGAGTCAGAATCTCAGAATTTCATGAAATAATTTAAAAAAAATGCATGGGGCTCCGCGCAATTTCTATGTCTAGCCAGGTACAGCTAAGCAGCTGGGGGCTGGAATCCGCAGCGCAGGGATGCCCAAGCTTTCTGGGCACCCCCAGCTGCAAATTGCAGCCCGCAGCCGCCCCAGAAGATGGCGCGTTCATTGAAGCGCCATCCTCTGGCTCTGAACCCCGCTCTTCCAGCGGCCCTGGTAGCGATGGCAAACTGGGTAATAAAGAGGTTAGGGCCAGCTTTGTATTATCAGCTGGCCCTAAGCCCGAAATTTATGGCGGTCACGCCAATATTAGACATGACCGCCATGAATTTCTATTAAATTGTTTTAAGAAAAACACAACACAAAGAAAATTTTTTATTAGAAATAAAAAAAAAAGCCATTAGGGACTCCATCTTTAATTAAAAAAATCCTCTTCCGTCCGACGCAGTCCAAAACGCAATGTCCTCTCTGCTACATCCCCTGTGCATAGATATAGATGTCTATGCACAGGGAATGAGCAGACTGAGAACAATCTCAGCTCTGCTACATCATCTCTGTGCACAGACATTCATGTCTGTACACAGGGAATGAGCAGACTGAGAACAATCTCAGCTCTGCTACATCAGGCAGCAGGCGGGCTCTAGGACCCTGGAGCTGGCAGCCAGCACACTGAGCAGACAGGACTCTTATCTGTGCGAGTTTCCCAGCGATTACTTACAAAGTAAACGAGTCCAATGCAAATAAATGACAAAACTAGGATTGCTTCAGGCTGAAGCTTCCGAGACACATCTGCGATTTGTAAATCTCACACTACTCGCTATTACTCGCTTCCCCATTCATTAACATTGGACTCGCTAGACTCGCAACGAGTAGCGAGTCCTGTGCTCGGACTCGCTAGAGTCAAGCGATTCCGAGTAATTTAGGATTCGCCCATCACTAATCAAGACCAGTGTAAACAGGTTGTTAGTTGGATTGCGGATAATGCTTCCAGTCAGTTTTGCACCACCACAAGCAGCTTGTCTTCCACACGGTCAAGTGTGAGTAGCCGTGAGACTGGACCGCACATTCCACACCCTGATCCTCCTTCCTCCCACCATGCCAAGTGCCCGGACCCGGACATAACTGATCCCACACTTGGACACTCTGAAGAGCTGTTCACTTATCCATTCATAGATTCTGGCCTCTCGCCAGCTATAGTTGAAGTGGGTCAAGAGGAGATCGTATGTACCGATGCCCGAATATTTGAGCACCCACGGTCTCACGAAGGCAACGGTGGGAACGTGTCTTAACAAGAGGTGGACGATGGTGAGACACAATTGACACAAAGTCAGGAGGAGGACCAGAGTGCGGAAGTGGAAGACGGATGATCCAGTAACTGACCCCACTTGGCAGGAGGACATGCAGAGCGAGGGCAGCAGTGCACAGGGGGTGTTAGGCGTAGCATCACAACAGGCCAGAAGAAGTAGGGTGGTGTCCGCAGGCAGAAGGCAGGCAACCGTTCCCCGGAACAACAACACGAGTGATGTTGCCAATACAACTGCTAGGTCTTCCCGAGTTTGGCTGTTTTTTAAGGTGTCTGCAGATAATTCAAAAAAGGCCATTTGCAACACCTGCCATGCCACCATCAGCAGGGGTAGCAAAACTAGCAGCCTGACCACCACCAGCATGATCAGGCACATGGCAGCAAAGCACCCGACTTTGTGGGATGTACAGCAGAGTACAGGAGCATTGTCTGCGGGTGACACCGCTGTGTCTTCCACTGTTGTGCATGCAAGCCAATCCCCTGTCCATACTGCAGGCGAAGATGCCTCCTGTCCTTCCCCTGTACTCTCACAAGCAAAAGTAGCACCATCATCAGCCACATCCTTGTCCCAGCGCAGCGTTCAGTTATCCATACCCCAATCTTTGGAACGCAGGAGCAAATACGCTGCCAACGCCCCACATGCCACAGTTCTAAATGCACACATTGTGCTGGAAATGTTGCCTTTTAGGCTGGTGGAGACGGAAGCATTCCGCAACCGGCGGCTGTCCCACGTTACTCGGTCCCTAGCCGACACAATTTTTCCCGGTGTGCCGTCCTCGCATTACATAAGCACGTGTCACAAAACATCATACGTGCCCTTAACAATGCAGTTTCAGGCAAAGTCCACCTAACCACGGACACGTGGACAAGTGCTTTCGGGCAGGGCCGGTACATCTCTCTGATGGCACACTGGGTTAATATTGTGGAAGCCAGGACCCAGTCTGACCTTGGGACGGAACACATCCTTCTGACACCGAGGATTTCAGGCCCTAACTCTGTCAGGGTTTCACCCACAGTGTACAGCTCTGGCACGTCATGCTCCTCAGCCTCCTCTTCCTCCACTTCACCCTCCACAACAGTCCCAAGCTGGAAGCACTGCAGCACTGCCTCGGCTAAGCGGCAACAGGCTGTGCTGAAGCTAATATGCATAGGTGACAAACCCCACAATCCTGAAGAGTTGTGGACAGCTCTGAAACAGCAGGCAGATCACTGGCTCACACCGCTGAACCTACAGCCAGGCATGGTCGTGTGTGACAATGGTCGCAACCTTGTGGCGGCTCTGAGGCGAGGCGAGCTGACACATGTTCCATGCGTGGCCCATGTGCTCAACCCCGTGGTTCAGCGGTTTATAAAATCCTACCCGGAGCTGTCTGATCTGCTCATGAAAGTACGCCGCCTGTGTGCCCATTTCAGAAAGTCACCTATTGCTTCTGCCGGCCTTGTCGACTTTCAGCGGCGTTTGCAGCTTCCGGCTCACAGACTGGTTTGTGATGTCCCCACGCGTTGGAATTCCACACTGGACATGTTGGTCAGGATTTGTGAGCAGAAGAGGGCAGTTGTTGAGTACCAGCATCAAGTAGGCCGTCGGTATACGGTTCAAACTCCACACATAAGACCTCAGGAGTGGACATGGATGTCCGATATATGTACCGTCCTCCAAAACTTTGAGGACTCCACCAAGATGGTGAGCGGCGATAACGCCATCATTAGCGTCACCATCCCGCTTCTCTGTCTTCTAAAACGCTCTCTGCTCAAAATCAAAGACGATGCATTGCCGGTGGAGCAGGATGAGTTGCAGCAAGAAACCGTACTGGGTGATTACACACAGCCCAGCCTCATCTCATCCCAACGTATATTGGAGGACTATGACGAGGAGGAGGAGGAGGAAGAAGAAATGGAGCTACTTTCATTCGGAATTGATGGTAATACATGCACAACTGTCCGACCGTCGGTTGAGCGGGGATGGTCAGAGGAAATGGGAGAGGAGGAGGAGGAGGTGGTCAGCATGGCCAGTCATGCTGCTGGTGAGGACCCAGAAGTCTTGACTGTTAACAGTCTAGCGCACATGGCTGACTTTATGTTACGCTGCCTGTGTCGAGACCCTCGTGTTATCAAGATCTTGACGGACACTTAATACTGGTTGGTGACCCACGCTACAAAAAGAACTTTATTTCTCTTATTCCCGAAGCGGAGAGGTCTACAAAAATGCTGCAGTACCAGAAGGTCATAGTGACGGAATTATTTAAAAAATTCCCTTCTGAAAACGCTAGTGGCAGAGGTCACGATTCAGGGGACAACCAAGGTGTCCGGCAGAGAGAGGCACAAGTACAATCCAGCAGAGGTAGAGGAACACTCTCAAAGATCTGGGACACTTTTCTCAGCACCCCCCATACCACAGGCCCTGAGGTGCGGGGTAGTGTCACAAGGAATGCAAAGTCTGCAAAGATGCTGAGGGAGTACCTTGCTGATCGTACTAAAGTGCTCCTAGACTCTTCTGTGCCTTATAATTATTGGGTATCCAAGCTGGACACGTGGCAGGAATTGTCTCTCTACGCCTTGGAAGTCCTGGCCTGCCCTGCCGCTAGCGTTTTGTCAGAGCGTGTTTTTAGTGCCGCAGGTGGAATCATTACAGATAAACGCGCCCGCCTGTCAACTGAAAATGCTGACAGGCTGACTTTAATCAAGATGAACAAGGGTTGGATTGGGCCTGACTTCACCACACCATCACCAAATGATAGCGGAATTTAAATTTGGTGTCGGTAGATTCCCATGCACCTCCGCACACCCACACATTGGTACAGACTTCATGTGTTTGGCTACTTGCTGTACTGCTCCTCCTTCTCCTCATCCGCCACCATCATATAATCAGTGTGACCGTGGTTCATGATGCCACAAAAACATAATTTTTGGACATCATATTTATGATGTTGATGCACCTAACCGTTCTAAAGTTAGGCATTAGTTTCATTTATACCCCCCAGGGGTAAATATTTTAGTCCATGCTTCCAGAATGGGCATTACAAGTACAGGAGACCCGCTCCTTTGTAATGGGAACAATTTTTAGAGGCTCTCCTCCATGTTTCATTCCAGGGGCATCGCAATGCCTCTCAATTTTTGGCTTCCCCGACTAGGGAAATAGTACAGCAGACTCACTTGCTTCAAATGGGCACATTAGTTTATAAGGCTCTCATGCACGTCTCTATCCAGGGGCATTGAAGTGCTACCCAATTTTTGGCTTCCCTGACTAGGGAAATAGTACAGCAGACTCACTTGCTTCAAATGGGCACATTAGTTTATAAGGCTCTCATGCACGTCTCTATCCAGGGGCATTGAAGTGCTATCCAATTTTTGGCTTCCCTGACTAGGGAAATAGTACAGCAGACTCACTTGCTTCAAATGGGCACATTAGTTTATAAGGCCCTCATGCACGCCTCGATTCAGTGGCATCTTGGTGCCTCCAAACCTTTGGCTTCCCTGCCTAGGGCAATACTACAGCAGATACACTTGCTTTCAATGACCACATTTTTTAAAAAGGCCCTCATGCACGCCTCTATCCTGGGGCATAATGGTGTCTCCAGTTTATGGCTTCCCTGCCTAGGACAATACTAAAAAAGACACACTGGCTTACAATGGGCACATTTTTTGAAAAAGCACTCATGCACGCCTCTAAGCAGGGGCATCTTGGTGCCTCCAAACCTTTGGGTTCCCTGCCTAGGGCAATACTACAACAGATACACTTGCTTACAATGTGTCACATTGCCATTGGACTCGGTGGCTGGTGTTCCTGCCTCGGCCGCTGGGAGGAGCCGGATTCCTTCGGCTGATGGCGCCGGAGATAGGAGGGCCTTGTCCTCATATGGAACTGCTCCTGCGACGTCTGCCTCTGTCGCTGAGCGCCGCTGTGTTTCCCCTTTGGGTGGTGTTGGTCGCAGAGGAGCGGGCCCTGCAGAGGTGTCTGTTAGGCGCAGCCTTCGTTCTTCTGTCAGAGGTGGGGTGGGTGGAGCCAGTCGTGCATCACCATCTGGCCTGGTTCTAGGGGCGGTCCGGATGAGATCATCAGGCTGTGAGCTCCAGCCTATGGGAGGTAACCGCGCCTTTCAAATACATTGGAGCCTGTCTTGCAGGCCACCAGATATAGTTTTGGTTCCCCAGTGATATAGTGTGTGTTTGGTTTTGACTCTGACCTTTGCCTGGATTTTCGACTCTGTTACCGCCTGACGATTTTGTACCCTCGCTGCCCTCTCGGTTTTGACTCTGACCTTTGCCTGGATTTTCGACTCTGTTACCGCCTGATAATTTTGTACCTTTGCTGCCCTCTCGGTTTTGACTCGGACTCCTGACTACGTTCTTCGGATCCTGATTTTTCCCTTCCTAGACGACCTCCCTGCTCTGCTGCTCACTTAGGTAGCTACCTCCTGGGCTCCGCTGTAATTCCAGATCCCTGTATAGGGGTTAAGGGCTCGGGGTTTCTCGGGGTGCTGCCTTACCAGCAGCTCAGACTCACAGCGGATGGTCGTCACACAATGGCCACATTTTTTAAAAAGGCTCTCATGCACGCCTCTATCCAGGGGCATATTGGTGTCTCCCAATGTATGGCTTCCCTGCCAAGGGCAATACTAAAAAAGACACACTGGCTTACAATGGGCACATTTTTTGAAAAAGCCCTCATGCACACCTCTATGCAGGGGCATCTTGGTGCCTCCAAACCTTTGGCTTCCCTGCCTAGGGCAATACTTCAGCAGATACACTTGCTTACAATGGCCACATTTTTTAAAAAG
Organism: Allobates femoralis; assembly: GCA_033576535.1. Taxonomy (NCBI): domain Eukaryota; kingdom Metazoa; phylum Chordata; class Amphibia; order Anura; family Aromobatidae; genus Allobates; species Allobates femoralis. The sequence continues at coordinate 299,514,417 of JARQOC010000005.1, forward strand.
GCCCTCATGCACGCCTCTATCCAGGGGCATATTGGTGTCTCCAATTTATGGCTTCCCTGCCTAGGGCAATGCTAAAAAAGACACACTGGCATACAATGGGCACATTTTTTGAAAAAGCCCTCATGCACGCTTATATGCAGTGGCATCTTGATGCCTCCAAACCTTTTGCTTCCCTGCCTAGGGCAATACTACAGCAGATACACTTGCTTACAATGGCCACATTTTTTAAAAAGACCCTCATGCACGCTTCTATCCAGGGACATATTGGTGTCTCCAATTTATGGCTTCCCTGCCTAGGGCAATATTAAAAAAGACACACTTTCTTACAATGGGCACATTATTTAAAGAGGCCTTCATTTACATCTCTTCCCAGGAGCATGGGAGTGCCACACAATTTTTTTGAAAAATATCTTTGATATAATCCAAAAAACTAACATACACCAACTCTGTCTCACAAGTGGGTATGAGCCCCTAATATTTTTTCCATGAAAATCCGTTTTGTTTTCATTTTGTAACGTTTTCTTGACAGTCCGTAAAAGTGGCGTAATAGTCTGACAACATTGTTGAAATCAGTGACCTTGGGGTCTGAAATGCTTCCAGGGGTCTTCCATATGCTGTTCCCATGTCATTTCAGCACTGTTCTGATACTTTTATGACATTTTTAGGCTTTTACCATGCTGCCGGGGGTCATGTCAGAAAAATACTCGGGTCTCCCATAGGATAACATTGGGCTCGGTGCTCGGGCCGAGTACACAAGTATCTTGCCCGAGCTTCGAGAACCCGAGCATTTTAGTACTCGCTCATCACTAGTCCTGACCTGTCAGCGGCTGCAGCTGCATGCGCTGCACACAGGACCGGAGGGCATAGTAGCCCCCTAGTCCTGTGTGCTGATCCAGTCCGCGGCTGTCTGGGTCCTCCCGGACAGAATCGGACCGGATCATGCTGCAGTGTAAAGCGGCCCTTATTTCTATTATTTTTCATTTGATTATTCTACTCCTGGCTTTGGCTACAAAACTTGTTTAGCAAAAAACAGCCCGAAAAACAGTGTGAATGAAGCCTAAAGGTACCGTCACACCTGGCGACGGCACTGTAAATGTCGGCGGCGACTGGCGGAGGCGCTCACATGTTTGGCGCCCTGCCAGCGTCGCTGTCCCCCATTTACATGGTCTGACATCTACAGCGCCGCGCCGGCGATAAGACAGGCGGCATCGCCGCTGTGCTGTCTCAAAACTCCAGCGGCAATGCCGGACAACTTAGACTCCCATCGCCTGTCAGCTCGCCGGCGGCCGGTTTCATGGGGCGATGTTTGCACATCGCCCCAGATCGGTCGCCTGGTTTCAGAGCTCTGCTCTGAAACCAGGCGACCTCCCAGCGGCGCCGACATCACCCCTTTACATGAGGCGACGTAGGGGCGATGTTGCCGCCGATAGGCCACGCCCCTACGTCACCTATGTAATCGGCGATGTTGCCACGTGTAACGTGGCCTTTATAACTTCATGTTACATTTGTTCAAATTTACAGCATTATTACATTGTGTTTTTGCTGCAGTCAAATGGATGCGTAAAAAGCACAACACGAACGCAATGTGAACATGCCATAACAGAAATCTCTGGCACTTAATATAAAAAATTACAGAAGTGTTCTGAATTACTAAAACTTAACTTTTATCTTGTTGAAAGGCAAAACCCCATGTGGACACGGCTACTACAAGATTCATGTGTATTTGGCTATTTAGACGTGACACATTGTACTACCTATCAGTTAAGACAATGGTAGCTAGGGCATGTCTGCAACAGTGAAAAGTTAAGGCCCTGTTACACATAACGAGATTGCTAACGAGTAGTGATGAGCGAGTACTAAAATGCTCGGGTGCTCGAAGCTCGGGCCGAGCATCCCGAGATACTCGTGTACTCGGCCCAAGTAATGAGCCCAATGTTATCCTATGGGAGACACGAGTATTTTTATGAAATGACTGCCGGCTGCCTGGAAAAACCCTAAAAATGTCACAAAAGTCTCAGAAGAGTGCTGAAATGACATGGCAACACCATGGGGAAGACCCCTGGAAGCATTTCTCACTCAAAAGTCACAGCTCTGAACAATGTTGTCCGAGTTTCACGCCAATTTTACGGAGTCTCCAGAAAACCTTCCAAAATGACACCAAAATGAATATTTAGGTTGGAAATGTTAAGGGCACATACCCAATAGTGAGATACAGCTGGTGTATGTCACTTTTTGTGATTACATAAAAGATTTTACGTGAAAACATTGTGCGACACTCCGATGACCCTGACAAGAGATGTACATGAAGCCCTGTCTAGAAATAAAGTGCCCATTGTGAGGAACTGGGTCTATTGTAGTATCTTCCTTTGCAAGGGCAGTCAAAAATTGGGAGGTTCACCAATGCCCCTGGATACAGACATGCAGGATGGCCTGTAAACAAAAACTGGGTGTATTTTAGTATAGCCCTTTGGTCAGGGCAGCCAAAAATTGGGAGGCTCCTCTTTGTCCCTGGATAGAGATGTGCAGTAGGGCCTGTAACCCTCAAGTGGGTGTATTTTAGTATAGCCCTTTGGTCAGGGCAGCCAAAAATTGGGAGGTTCAACAATGACCCATGCTTACAGACATGTAGTAGGGCCTGTAACCCTCAAGTGGGTGTATTTTAGTATAGCCCTTTGGTCAGGGTAGCCAAAAATTGGGAGGTTCAACAATGACCCATGCTTACAGACATGTAGTAGGGTCTATAACCCTCAAGTGGGTGTATTATAGTATAGCCCTTTGGTCAGGGCAGCCAAAAATTGGGAGGTTCAACAATGACCCATGCTTACAGACATGTAGTAGGGCCTGTAACCCTCAAGTGGGTGTATTTTAGTATAGCCCTTTGGTCAGGGCAGCCAAAAATTGGGAGGTTCAACAATGACCCATGCTTACAGACATGTAGTAGGGCCTGTAACCCTCAAGTGGGTGTATTATAGTATAGCCCTTTGATCAGGGCAGCCAAAAATTGGGAGGTTCAACAATGGCCCATGCTTACAGACATGTAGTAGGGCCTGTAACCCTCAAGTGGGTGTATTTTAGTATAGCCCTTTGGTCAGGGCAGCCAAAAATTGGGAGGTTCAACAATGACCCATGCTTACAGACATGTAGTAGGGCCTGTAACCCTCAAGTGGGTGTATTTTAGTATAGCCCTTTGGTCAGGGCAGCCAAAAATTGGGAGGCTCCTCTTTGTCCCTGGATAGAGACGTGCAGGAGGGACTGTAACCCTCAAGTGGGTGTATTTTAGTATAGCCCTTTGGTCAGGGCAGCCAAAAATTGGGAGGTTCAACAATGACCCATGCTTACAGACATGTAGTAGGGCCTGTAACCCTCAAGTGGGTGTATTATAGTATAGCCCTTTGGTCAGGGCAGCCAAAAATTGGGAGGTTCAACAATGACCCATGCTTACAGACATGTAGTAGGGCCTGTAACCCTCAAGTGGGTGTATTATAGTATAGCCCTTTGGTCAGGGCAGCCAAAAATTGGGAGGTTCAACAATGACCCATGCTTACAGACATGTAGTAGGGCCTGTAACCCTCAAGTAGGTGTATTTTAGTATAGCCCTTTGGTCAGGGCAGCCAAAAATTGGGAGGTTCAACAATGACCCATGCTTACAGACATGTAGTAGGGCCTGTAACCCTCAAGTGGGTGTATTTTAGTATAGCCCTTTGGTCAGGGCAGCCAAAAATTGGGAGGTTCAACAATGACCCATGCTTACAGACATGTAGTAGGGCCTGTAACCCTCAAGTGGGTGTATTTTAGTATAGCCCTTTGTTCAGGCCAGCCAAAAATTGGGAGGTTCAACAATGACCCATGGTTACAGACATGTAGTAGGGCCTGTAACCCTCAAGTGGGTGTATTTTAGTATAGCCCTTTGGTCAGGGCAGCCAAAAATTGGGAGGTTCAACAATGACCCATGCTTACAGACATGTAGTAGGGCCTGTAACCCTCAAGTGGGTGTATTTTAGTATAGCCCTTTGGTCAGGGCAGCCAAAAATTGGGAGGTTCAACAATGACCCATGCTTACAGACATGTAGTAGGGCCTGTAACCCTCAAGTGGGTGTATTTTAGTATAGCCCTTTGGTCAGGGCAGCCAAAAATTGGGAGGTTCAACAATGACCCATGCTTACAGACATGTAGTAGGGCCTGTAACCCTCAAGTGGGTGTATTTTAGTATAGCCCTTTGTTCAGGCAAACCAAAAATTGGGAGGTTCAACAATGACCCATGCTTACAGACATGTAGTAGAGCCTGTAACCCTCAAGTGGGTGTATTTTAGTATAGCCCTTTGGTCAGGGCAGCCAAAAATTGGGAGGTTCAACAATGACCCATGGTTACAGACATGTAGTAGGGCCTGTAACCCTCAAGTGGGTGTATTTTAGTATAGCCCTTTGGTCAGGGCAGCCAAAAATTGGGAGGTTCAACAATGACCCATGCTTACAGACATGTAGTAGGGCCTGTAACCCTCAAGTGGGTGTATTTTAGTATAGCCCTTTGTTCAGGCCAGCCAAAAATTGGGAGGTTCAACAATGACCCATGCTTACAGACATGTAGTAGGGCCTGTAATCCTCAAGTGGGTGTATTTTAGTATAGCCCTTTGGTCAGGGCAGCCAAAAATTGGGAGGTTCAACAATGACCCATGCTTACAGACATGTAGTAGGGCCTGTAACCCTCAAGTGGGTGTATTTTAGTATAGCCCTTTGGTCAGGGCAGCCAAAAATTGGGAGGCTCCTCTTTGTCCCTGGATAGAGACGTGCAGGAGGGCCTGTTAAGAACTGGGTGTATTGTAGTATAGCCCTTTTGTCAGGGCAGCCAAAAATTGGGAGGCTCCTCTTTGTCCCTGGATTGAGACGTGCAGGAGGGCCTGTTAAGAAGAACAGGGTGTATTGTAGTATAGCCCTTTTGTCAGGGCAGCCAAAAATTGGGAGGCTCCTCTTTGTCCCTGGATAGAGACGTGCAGGAGGGCCTGTTAAGAACTGGGTGTATTGTAGTATAGCCCTTTTGTCAGGGCAGCCAAAAATTGGGAGGCTCCTCTTTGTCCCTGGATAGAGTCGTGTAGGAGTGCCTAAAAACATTTTTCCCATTGAAAAGGAGCGGGTCTCCTGTCGTTGTAATGCCCATTCTAACAGAATGGGCTAAAAAATTTACCACTGCGGGTATACCTCAAACAAGAGCCTAACTATTCTAACGCTCATCATGGTGTCACATGAGGAGAAGGAGTAGCAGTCCAGCGATTAGCCAAAGTACGGAAGTGTGTACCCATGGGTGAGTGGAGGTACATGTCAAATTCAAATAACAAAATTAAATTCAGTTGTCATTTGCTGGTGGTGTGGTGAAGTCTGGCCCAATCCAACCCTTGTTCATCTTGATCAGAGTGAGCCTGTTCGCATTTTCAGTTGACAGGCGGGTGCGTTTATCAGTGATTATTCCACCTGCTGCACTGAAAACACGCTCTGATAAAACGCTAGCGGCAGGGCAGGCCAGGACTTCCAAGGCGTAGAGAGCCAATTCATGCCACGTGTCGAGCTTGGAGACCCAATAATTGAAAGGCACCGATGAATCTCGCAGTACAGTTGTTCGATCTGCAAGGTACTCCTTCAGCATCTGCCCAAACTTAGCATTTCTGGTGGCACTACCCCGCACCTCAGGGGCTGTGGTACGTGAGGGGCTGAGAAAACTGTCCCACATCGTAAAGACAGTTCCCCTGCCTCTGGCGGATTGGACTTGTGCCCCTCTCGGCCGTAAGCCTTGGTTGTCCATCGAATCCTGACCTATGCCGCTAGCGTTTTGTGAGGGGAAGGATTTCACAACTTCCGTGACTATGGCCCTCTGGAACTGCAGCATTTTGGCTGACCTCTCCGCCTCAGGAATGAGAGACATAAAGTTCTCCTTGTAGCGTGGGTCTAAGAGTGTTGCCAACCAGTACTGATTGTCGGCCAAGATGTTCTGAACGCGAGGGTCACGAGACAGGCAGCTTACCATAAAGTCAGCCATGTGCGCCAGACTCTTAACAGCCATCACTTCAGTATCCAGACCAACACGATGACTGAACATGCTGTCCTCCTCCTCCTCCTCATCTCCCCTGTCCTCTGGCCAGCCACGCTGAATCGAGGGTATGACTGGTGTGCATGTCATATCCCCAATTTGGCCTGAGAGTTGCTCCATGTCTTCATCCTCCTCCTCCTCCTCGTCATAGTCCTCCACTACACGTTTTGATGACATGAGGCTGGGCTATGTGTTTTCACCCACACCCACTACAGTTTCTTGCTCTAAGTCATCACGCTCGGCCTGCAATGCATCCTCTTTTATTTTCAGCAGAGACCGTTTTAGAAGGCAGAGTAGTGGTATGGTGACGCTAATAATGGCGTCATCGCCGCTCACCATCTTGGTGGAGTCCTCAAAGTTTTGGAGAACGGTGCATAGGTCCGACATTCATCTCCACTCCTCAGGTGTTATGTGTGGAGTTTGACCCATTTACCGACGGCTTAGGTGATGCAGGTAGTCCACAACTGCCCTCTTCTGCTCACATATCCTGACCAACATGTGCAGCGTTGAATTCCAACGCGTGGGGACATCACACACCAGTCTGTGGGCCGGAAGACGCAAACGGCGCTGAAAGCTGGCAAGGCCGGCTGAAGCAGCAGGTGACTTGCGAAAATGTGCTGACAGACGCCAAACTTTTACCAGCAGGTCAGACACCTCCGGGTATGACTTCACAAACCTCTGAACCACCAGGTTGAGCACATGGGCCACGCATGGAACATGCGTCAGCTGGCCTCGCCTCAAAGCTGCCACCAGGTTCCGGCCATTGTCACACACGACCTTTCCTGGCTTTAGGTTCAGAGGTGTGAGCCAGTGATCTGCCTGCTGTTTCAGAGCTGTCCACACCTCTTCTGCATTGTGGGGTTTGTCACCTATGCAGACTAGCTTCAGCACAGCCTGTTGCCGCTTTGCAGAGGCAGTGCTGCAGTGCTTCCAGCTTGGGACTGGTGTGGAGGGTACAGTGGATGAGGATGCGCAGGTGGAGGAGGAGGAGGCTGAAGAGCATGACATTCCGGAGCTGTAGAGTGTCGGTGAAACCATGACAGAAGTAGGGCCTGCTATCCTTGGTGTGGGAAGGACGTGTTCCGTCCCTCGCTCAGACTGGGTCCCAGCCTCCACAATATTAATCCAGTGTGCCGTCAAGGAGATGTAGCGGCCTTGCCCACAAGCACTTGTCCACGTGTCAGTGGTTAGGTGGACTTTGGCTGAAACAGCATTGGTCAGGGCACGTGTGATGCTGTTGGACACGTGGTTATGCAATGCGGGGACGGCACATCTGGAGAAATAGTGTCGGCTGGGGACCGAGTAACGTGGGACAGCAGCCGCCATCAGGTCGCGGAATGCGTCCATCTCCACCAGACGGAAAGGCAACATTTCTAGCGCTATGAGTCGCAAAATGTGAGCATTGAGGACTGTGGCATGTGGGGCATTGGCAGCGTATTTGCGCCTGCGTTCAAATGTTTGCTGAATGGATAATTGAACGCTGCGCTGGGACAAGGACGTGCTTGATGGTGGTGTAATTTGTGCTTCAGCAACTTCAGGTGCTGGACCGGAGGCTTGTTCGCGGCCAGCATGGACAGGGGATTGGCTTGCATGCACAACAGCCGAAGACGTAGCAGTGACATCAGCACGCACCGCTCCTCGACTCTGTGGTACTTCCCACAAAGTCGGGTGCTTGGCTGACATGTGCCTGATCATGCTGGTGGTGGTCAGGCTGCTAGTTTTCGTACCCCTGCTGATAGTGGCATGGCAGGTGTGGCAAATGGCCTTTTTAGAGTCTTCTGGAGCCAACTTAAAAAACTCCCAGACTCGGGAAGACCGAACATTTGCACAGGCACCTTGAGTCGTGTTGTTGTTCCGGGGAACGGTTGCCTGCCTTCTGCCTGCGGACGCAACCCTGCTTCGTACTGGCTGTTGGGATGCTACGCCTCTCTCCCCCTGTGCACTGCTGTCCTCGCTCTGCATATCCTCCTGCCATGTAGGGTCAGCTACTGGATCATCCACCACGTCGTCTTCCTCTTCCGCACCCTGATCCTCCTCCTGACTTCCTGGCAATTGTGTCTCATCATCGTCCACCCCTTGTTGAGACACTTTGACAACATTCTGTTCGTCATAACGCGGCTGCTCAAATATTTGGGCATCTGTACATACCATCTCCTCATGACCCACTTCAAGAGGAGGTGGCGACAGGCCAGATTCTGCGAATGAATACGTGAACAGCTCTTCCGACTGTCCTAGTGTGGGATCTGAAATGTCCGTGGACGTGTACTCGGCCAGGTGGTAGGAAGGAGGATCAGGTTGGGAAATGTGCGTTGCAGTATCACGGCTACTGACAGTTGACCGTGCGGAAGACAGGGTGTTTGTGGAGGTGCCCATCTGACTTGAAGCATTATCCGCTATCCAAGTAACAACCTGTTGAATCTGGTCTTGGTTCAACAGTGGTGTACTGCTGCGGGCCCCAAGAATTTGGGACAGGACGTGCGAGCGAGGAGATGTGGCCCTTTGTTGTTGCGAAATGAGTGCTTGCACACGACCTCGGCCTCTGCCTGCACCACCATCACGTCCACTTCCTTGTTCCTTGCCAACGCCCTTGCCAACGCCTTTGCGCATTTTGCCTGTATAGAGCGACAACTGTCTGGTGACTGTGGAGGTCACAGGAGATTAGGATTTTAGTTCCCTAACCTGTAGAAAGGTATGACGTACAACAGTGTGGTGACTGTTGAGATGACAAGAGTTAGGATTTTAGTTCCCTAACCTGTATAAACATATGACGTACAACAGTGTGGTGACTGTTGAGATGACAAGAGTTAGGATTTTAGTTCCCTAACCTGTATAAACGTATGACGTACAACAGTGTGGTGACTGTTGAGATGACAAGAGTTAGGATTTTAGTTCCCTAACCTGTATAAACGTATGACGTACAACAGTGTGGTGACTGTTGAGATGACAAGAGTTAGGATTTTAGTTCCCTAACCTGTATAAAGGTAGTACGTACACCTGTCTGGTGACTGTAATGGTTTCAAGAGAGGATTTTAGTCCCTAACCTGTATTAAGGTAGTACGTACACCTGTCTGGTGACTGTAATGGTTTCAGGAGAGGATTTTAGTCCCTAACCTGTATTAAGGTAGTACGTACACCTGTCTAGTGACTGTTTTGATGACAAGAGTTAGGATTTTAGTTCCCTAACCTGTATTAAGGTAGTACGTACACCTGTCTGATGACTGTAATGGTTTGAAGAGTCCCTAACCTGTATTAAGGTAGTACGTACACCTGTCTGGTGACTGTTTTGATGACAAGAGTTAGGATTTTAGTCCCTAACCTGTATTAAGGTACTAAGTACAAGAGTGTGGTGACTCTAATGGTCACTGAAAAGCTTGGATTCCAATCTGTATCACCCTGCCTATATCCTCCTAGATTAGTCCTGAGAAGGACTGTTCTGGTCACTGGAAATCTTGGACTCCGATCTGGATCACCCTGCCTATGTCCTCCTAGATTAGTCCTGAGAAGGACTGTTGTGGTCAGCAGCAGTTTGCAGCCCTGATCCGGATCTACCTATGAGGGCCGCAAATCTGTCCCTAATCAGCAGCAGACACTTTCCTTACACTCACTGTCTGGATGGCTGTGTGCCGAGCACAGCGCGCCGGGAGTTATAAAGGCTCGGTGACGCTGTGCAGGGCGGCCAATCACTGCTATGCCACAACTAACAGGGCTGTGGCATTGCAGTGGTCTGTCAGCCAATCCCTGCACGTGGGCTGGCTCTCAAAAGAGCGCCAACATGGAGAGATGACGACCACGAGCACAGCACGAGTATCGCGAGATTACTTGGTGCTCGGCGAGTCGCCCGAGTACAGTGATACTCGTGCGAGTACCGAGTAGTGCCGAGCATGCTCGCTCAACACTACTAACGAGATCGCTGTACCATCACAGATTTCATGATGCAACAACGATCCCGTTAGCGATCTCGTTATGTGTGACACGCACCAACGATCTGGCCCCTGATGTGAGATCGTTACACACTGCTCTGGGTCATTTCTACATTGTTGCGCTCCCGCTGGGAGTGCTACATCATTGTGTTTGACAGGGACAATAACCAATGATCTCAATGCTACGCTATGGAGTGTGTGAGGCACCGCCAGCATGGTCCCCATGCCCGAGGTGCATCACATGCAGGATCAGGGTATGATCCTGTCCACACTGGCCGGTTTTACTGTAATGATTCTGTGTGAACCTACCCGGAACACAATATGAGTTAAATGTGAGGGTGAGTGTTGTAGATCTGACACATTGATGAGCCTGATGAGCGGCTGTATGGGAACCGTGTGTCCTGATTGGTAGCAGCCCAGGTGGGTGTGTCTTGAGTAATAGCAGCCCAGCTGAATGTGTCAGTGTGGGAGTGGCAGGCATGATAAAGAGCCTGCCAGCTGATTGAATCATCATCCTGATCATCAGCCAGAGAGCACCTGAGAGAGACAGAGCCAGAGATCCAGTCTGTGTGTGATTGAGTCTCAGACTGAGGGACGCTGAGTGTAGAGCAGTCCAGGGCTCTGTGGTGTGCGAACATGAGGGGAGCATGCTAGATCCATACTGCTGGCCAGGACCAGGGTCGTGACAGCTCCTGGAGTGGGGAAGCTATGACTGAACCAGGTGGATACTGGTTCGGGCTTGGGGCGAAACACGTCCGGGAAAGGAGCCCTTGGGGACGCTTGGTGTACCCAGGTAGCGAGACCCGGATCCGTACCCGGTAAGAAGGCAGTTCCCGGATGCTTGAGAGCACTGTGCACCCTGTGCATAAAATGTGCCAGGCGGGCATAGTCGCCATTAGGTCTGACTAAGTAGTCAGTGAGGGACCTGTTGAACTGTATGAATATTTTATGGTTTTTGTAAAAGACCCAGTGAGTGTATGTAGCCCTACAGGGGCAGATGTATGAATTGTGCCAGGCGGGTATAGCCGCCGTTAGGTCTGACTAAAGTAGTCAATGAAAGCACCCGATGAACTAGAATATATGTACCAGAGGTCAGATGCAGGGGTTAGAAGGGCTCCTGGAGTGGGGAAACCATGGTGGAACCTGGTGGACGCTGTACTGGACGTGGGACGAAACACGTCCAGGAAGGTGCCCTCAGGGATGCATGGCGTACCCATGACTCAGGTTGCTCAATCCCTGTTCAGAACCCAGAGGTGCCACAGTCCATGGATGTCTATACGATGGGCTGTGAGCATGTGAAAGGATGTGTGTGTGTGTGTGTGTGTGTGTGTGTGTGTGTGTGTGTGTGTGTGTGATCCATGGATGCTTATAGGATGGATCACATACAGTGTGTAAGAACATGGTCAGGCTGGTGCCTGTACTCCGGGGTAGTGTGGAGCTGGGGAAATAAAGCCAGGCGGCTGGTTCCACCATTGGGACCCACAGGGCCTGTTGATATATGGTAACTTATGTACTGTTAAATGTATGTGGAATGTGTAGATAGGCCGTAGCCACCACGGAAGCGGTTGTTAGTGCTCCAATGGGGAAAGAGGTGGTTACAGGCCCCAGGTTACTGTAATTTGTATAGGTGTAATATTCTATGTAATGTACTGTGTAACGTACTGTATTATGTGTCGTGCTTATGTTCAATGTTTAATGTACTGCCCGGGTTATAAGTTATATGTGAACAATAAACGGGTAGTCATTTGCAAACTTATAAGCACGTGTTTTGGTGTCGTTATGCAAGCGGCTTCTCCGGGCGCTACCTTACAAGTGACAATTCCCAACAACCTCGGTATAATTCTGGATCCCGAGTGCGTCATTTTTCCCCATCGCTGGTGAAATGCCCGTTTGACATCTTATCAGCGATCTCTGCACATTGTTATCGCTATTGGGATCGCTGGTGCGTCATGTGTGACTGGGCCTTTAAAAGTGGAAAAAAACGCAGGAGATTGCAGAAGATAAACGTAGCAATGTGTTTTGGTTTTTTTTCTCCACCCTAATTTATTTAAATGCTGCAGACTAGGCACAGTCACACCAGTGATCTCTTCACATCGTTATCGGGATCGCTGGTGCATCGTTAAGTGTGACTGGGCCTTTAGTTTTTTTTTGTTGTTGTGTTTTTTTTTTCAAATGCTTCCTCTGTGTATATATAGTGTATAGAGAGCCTACAGTAATCAAGGTATATCACTCTACTCAGGTTTTTGAAGGAGCAACTTGCTATTTCTCACAATTACTAAGAAAATGGAGTCTACTGGAAAGCCAAACCTGTTTCTTTGCAAGAGATGTCTGAAGCTCTATAGAAACCTGCACAAGCCTCTCAAAATGGTATGCATGAAAACCCGTCAGGCGGGGATCAACATTGAAATCAAAAATACAAAAAGGGACATGCACGTGGTGGCCGAATCCCTTTCTGTTGTGCCTTATGACAGCCTAAATTTCAAAAACATGACAATGTGATGAGGGATTTGGTCGTGTTCTGCTAAACACCTCCCTCGTCACCAATACCCAATAATGTATATAAAATAAACACACCACAGTCGTATCTTGGAGTAAAATGGCCACAGCACTTTTATTAATATTTACACCAACCAGGGGCGCCTACCACAAGGGCGACCCCACACATATAACTACCAACCGTTAATAGATCTAGTTCAGAGGCAAACCCCCCTTTTAGTTGTCTCCTGGCTGCACAATCCACAGCCCCAGGGAAAAGGGGTATTAACACATGGTTAATACCCTAACCTTAGCAGGACCTACTCCTGCTAATTTAATTGTTGTTCCTGGAGCCACTACCCCTCATAGTGACCCCCCACACCTTACCAACCTCCATTGCCGTTGCCCAAAACCAACCCAGGGATAGAGGTATTAACACCTCCCAGTTAATACCCCTAACATTAGCGGAACCTACGCCCGCAAATTCAAAACCTTCAAAAAATTCAAAAAAGACTGAGGTATTAACACCCCACGGTCAATACCTCCATAACCTTGGCAGGACCTATGCCTGCTAATTAACTTGCTGTTCCAGAAGCCACCATACATCAATAGTGGCTTTCACCGAAGGACATGACCAATTATCCCGCCTCTGAACCAGATCTATGCACCGCCACAGCTGCGTGACACCTTACGCGGCTTGGCCCCGCCATCAACCCACATTTGCTCAACACGGCTTTAATACCGTGCACCCCAATCTCACAATAAGCCCCATGACATTACTATGAAGTGAAACATTAACTTACATCTTTTTTTTTTTTTTTTTACATTTTTAATTGCCACACTTGACATCCTCTAACAAGGGACCGCCAACCGACCCAATCCCTAAAAAAAAATCCCCCACAATTAATCCTGTGGCCCACTGTACGACTGTAGTACTGTGAAACCTTCCCTTCGCAGCACCCCTATGAAGCTGCCCCCACTGTGAAGTATCGGCCATACTAAGCACCTAAAGCCGGCCCAATTGTTAAGCAACACCCTGCAGCACCCATAAAGCTGCCACCACTGGTAAGTGTCGCCCAGCAGCCCTGTATACTGCTGCAACAACGACTGAGCAGTACCTGGCCGCACCAACAGAAAGTTTTACAGCAATAGGTAAGCAGCGCCAGCGGTGCTCAAATAAAGCTTCCACAACTGTTAGGTTGTACCAGGAGTGCAACCAAAGTATCCCCTCATTAAAAAATCCCCTATCAGCACCTGTATAATGCTGCAACAACCATTATGTATCACCAGCCAAGTCTTCCCCCCCCCTGTAATTCCTTCCCCAGCTGCACCCAAAAGTGCCATAAATAGGACATAACACCCGCAGCACCAAAAGAAAGCTTCCATGATAATTCTCACAAGTCAGTACCCGTATACTGCTGCCAATGCTGTAACTCATCACCTGCAGCACCCATATAATGCTACAACCCCAGTTAAACCGCCAACCAGTAGCACCCAAATACTGCATAGATGTAACTGCCCCCACCAGCAGCACCCCCCAAAGCTGCCACAAGTGATACATGTCATTGAGCACCCTGAATATAAACTGCCTTCAAGGTTAACTGGTGCCAATAAGCACCCTCAAAAAGCCACCACAAATGTTATCAGCTACCCAGCAGCACCCACCGAAAGCCGCTAAAACCTTACCAGTCACCCAGCAGCAACCACATAAAACTGCAAACTGTCCATTGTTGTCCAGCTGCAACTAATAAGCATTACCCCAATGCCTGGGTAAAACTGCTGCCACCCATATAAATCCCCGGCAGACCAGTGCAAGCCACCACAATGTTTCCTATCCCCCAATCGTTACGGCAGAAGGATGCGACATAAGTTGGCCCCATCCGGAACTCTCCCCAAAACTGCTCCAGAGTAGGGTATTACCAGCCCCAACTGCATGAAGGCTGCCACAACTGTAAGGTAGAGAAATGATGGGAGTGTAGGTGTGTCACGGTCCGCGCTGCTCCAAGGCTCAAAAAAACTCACCAAAGAGTCAGAAATTCAGCAATCAGATTTCCATCCTTTTATTTCCTTCCTCCAACACCTTTCGGCGCCCCACCTGGCGCCTTCCTCAGGGATATTACATTACTCATTACATTGGGGGTTTTATAGCCCCAAACCTTACAAAAAAGAGGTGTTGTCTGTTTACCAATGATGTCATCCTCATCATCAAAAATGGGAGGATCCCCACATTTTGTAGCAATTTTTACAAAAATCAGAACTATAACTCAAAACCATAATGTAAAGTGGCTATTGCAATCATAAAATATCGACTTATGCTCTCATAATAATATTTAAAAGAAATGGTCCATGTAAAAGCAAAAAAATGAAAAAAAATCGATCTCCTTGATATTTTTGCAAATAAAACTTTCTCATTACTTTACATGGGGCTATGCACATCAATATATTGGAATGCTTAGTGCTCAGTGCCACCAGGGATTTAGATGGTAAGGCTATCTAGATAGTGGAATTCCATTGTTATAAAAAACAATGGTGCATTATCTTAAAAAATAAATAATAAATAAATAAATGTTGGAGGATAAAAAAATCAAAAATATTGTGTAAACTATGATATAAAAACTAAAATATAATTTTATTAAAAGTTATTACAAAAATATATATAAAAAACTATTATTTATTAATATATTAAAATATTTGTATTCATTGTTTCTGAAATATATAACAAAGCTATACTATAAAGGAATTGTATATTATGAATGTGTAAAAATACATTCAGGATGTATTGGCTGAGAGGTGGCTCAACAGTAAAAAGCTGGGGCGTATATATATTGGCTCCCCAGGTTCTATTCCCATCCAAGATGAAGAAAGCAAATAGATTATCTGTAGTGCATATGCTTTATTATATCTACAAGAGGTTCAATGCGATGAAGAAATTCCCTTGTTATGTATTAAAAGTTTACAGAACTGCATTTTATAAAGCAACCACAAGATGGCGCTCATTGTCAATTTTCATTGCAGATTCCTGGAGGCAATTACTATGGAAACTAGATCCGGGTACCATGAAGCTGGTGTACTGAAAGATCTCACCACTAGGGACAGACAGGAGTATTCTTTGAATCCAGGAGATTGATCCCATAAATAAAATATAAGATGATGGTGTTAAGTGATATGTGCATTACATATGAAGAGTGAAAATATATGGATACATAAAATCCATAAAAGTGTAAAAAACGGTTGATATAAGTAAAATAAAATTCCTAAAACTTATATTGAATTGTGATTTAAGAATGGTGTAATTTGGTGTTATGAGAATAAAACCAATAAAAAATTTTTAAAAACAACATACCGTATATACTCGTGTATAAGCCGAGTTTTTCAGCACATAAAATGTGCTGAAAAGTCCCCCCTCGGCTTATACACGGGTATATACGGTACTTGAGCTTCCAGTAGGTTACAAATAACAGCCCCCCGTGGTATCCCCCCCGTATATACAGCCCCCCCGTAGTATCCAGGGCCCCCCTTGCGGCGCTCAGGAAATGACGTCATTGTTCGAGCGCCGGAGAAGGAACAGGAAGCATGAAGACCCGGAGCAGCGCGGTGACCGAGCAGCGGAGCGGCGGCGGCAGCGATAAGTATACTGACATCTTCCTTTACAGGAGGGGGGCCCTGGATACCACGGGGGGGCTGTATACAGCTGGGGCTGCTGTATACAGCTGGGCCCCTGTATACTAATGGGGGGGTCTGTATACCCCTGGGGCTGCTGCTGTATATACGCCCTGGGGCTGCTGCTGTATATACCCCCTGGGGCTGCTGCTGTATATACCCCCTGGGGCTGCTGCTGTATATACCCCCTGGGGCTGCTGCTGTATATACCCCCTGGGGCTGCTGCTGTATATACCCCCTGGGGCTGCTGCTGTATACTACCACTGGGGCTGCTGCTGTATACTACTACTGGGGCTGCTGTATACTACCACTGGGGCTGCTGTATACTACTACTGGGGCTGCTGCTGTATATACCACTGAGGCTGCTGTATACTACTACTGGGGCTGCTGTATACTACCTCTGGGGCTTCTGTATACTACCACTGGGGCTGCTGTATATACCTCTGGGGCTGCTGTATACTACCACTGGGGCTGCTGTATATATCTCTGGGGCTGCTGTATACTACCACTGGGGCTGCTGCTGTATATACCACTGGGGAGGCTGCTGTATATATCTCTGGGGCTGCTGTATACTACCACTGGGGCTGCTGCTGTATATACCACTGGGGAGACTGCTGTAACACTGCTGGGGCCTGTATGTACCACTGGGGAGGCTGCTGTATACCACACTTCTGGGGGCTGTATACTACCACTGGGGAGGCCTGTATACCACTGCGGGGGCCTGTATACCACACTGCTGGGGGCTGTATACCTGTGCTGGGGTCCACCCTCGGCTTATACATGATTCAATAGGTTTTCCCAGATTTTGGGGGCAAAAGTAGGGGGGTCGGCTTATACACGGGTCGGCTTATACACGAGTATATACGGTAATAGTGTATAATTTATTGGAGCTCCTTTTTTAAAAATGAAAAAGAGGGGAGTAATGGCACACAAAAATTAATTGAGTTCCAAGAACTGCATTCTATAGAGTAACCACAAGATGGCGATGAATGTGGTACTCAGTTTCAGTCTTGGAGGCAGTTTCCATGGACACAGACACAAGGGAGCTATGTACTCTAAATTTCCGCCACCAGGGGCAGTGAAGTCATTGTTACTATATAAAATTCTATTCAGATTGTATTTAAAACGATCAAGACTAAAAGATAATGTAAAATATTAAGAGAATAATGTGAATCTATAGTTAAATGTGAACGAATGGTCAAAAAAAATATAAATAAAATTAAAATAAAATAGTGAATCAGTGCTAAAATGTGGATAAATAGTGAAAGATTCCTAAACATGGTGTTTGTGTCATATATAAATATAGTCATATATAAATATATAGATTCATTGTGCCAGATTGATTATATATATATATATATATATATATATATATATATATATATATATATATAGTGTTCCTGCACATATAGGGGAAAAACATCAGCCAGAAAGATTATATTAATTCCGTTATTTGATTCAACCCTTTCGGCTT
The DNA here is from genome assembly GCA_033576535.1 of Allobates femoralis. Lineage (NCBI taxonomy): Eukaryota > Metazoa > Chordata > Amphibia > Anura > Aromobatidae > Allobates > Allobates femoralis. Next base: position 299,532,022 of record JARQOC010000005.1, read on the forward strand.
TAAAGTGTCTAGGCTATACATCCAATACTTCTCTTTCTTTTTGAGAATTTCGAACCTATTACTAACTTCTGCTGGTACATGATCAATCAGGGTAATCTTAATCATTGTTGGGTCTCTGTTATGACATAAATCGTAATGATATGATACACCATGTAGCTTAAATCCATTTTTTTATGTTGGATCTGTGCTTATTTAATCTCTCATGGAGAGGTCTGATTGCTCGTCCTACATATTGTAGTGTACATGGGCACTCTAGGAGATAAATAATATAATCAGTAAATCAGTAGTGCAGTTCATATTGTGTTTTATAAAAAAAGTCTTTTTGGTAGATGATGAACTAAAATAAGACACTTTGAATGTTTTTACAACATAAACACCTATTTGTGCCACACCTAGAGGTAGTTTTTTCCATTTTGTCAGAGTGTTTCGTAGAATTATATCGTGCAAGGCGGTTGGGGGCTATTATGCTTTTTATATTCGGAACTCTTCTAAAAGTAACTTGAGGTTTTTCAGGGATGATCATTTTTAATATGGGATCATTCTTCAAAATGTGCCAGTGTGTATTAAGGCAATTTTTTATGGCTCCATGGTTTTTGTTGTATGTGGTAATGAAATTAAACATATGTTCATTTTTTATCGTTTTTTTTTTGGTTTGGGGGTCAGCAGAGTTTCCTGACTCATCTTTCCACAGTTTTTCTGGACGTTTTTGACCAGTTTTTTAGGATATTTCCTATCCAGAAACCTCTTACTCAAAATTTCTGATTGGATTAAATAATCTTCTTGATTGGAACAATTTTTCTTTATACGTCTAAATTGGCCAGTTGGTATGTTTTTCAACCATTTAGCATAATGACCACTTTTATAATTAATGTAAGAGTTCCTATCTGTCGATTTGAAATATGTTTTTGTGCAGACTGTGGATTTTTCTACAAAGATTGAAAAGTCTAAAAAATGTATGGTGTTTTCATGTATCGTTGGCTCGAACCCTAGTCCCCATTTATTCGTGTTATGAATCTATTTACATCACAGAAGTCTATGTCCCAAATGAAGAAAATATCGTCTATGAACCTCTTGTAGATTATTATGCCCTTTTTAAACTCATCATTTACGTATGCAATTCCTCAAACAAACCCATAAATAGGTTTGCATATGAGCATGCAACCTTCGACCCCATTGCCGTTCCATGTCTTTGATGGTACATTTCACCATTAAAAGTAAAGAAATTATTGTGCAGAATAAATTTTAAGCCATCCAAAATAAATTCCGATGTTAAACTGTCCATTAGCATATCTTGTTTGAGAAAAAATTCCACACATAATAATCCTGTTTCATGACTAATGTTTGTGTATAGTGATGCAACATCAAGTGTAACAAAGGTGTAGGAATCTTTCCATTCAAGATTCTTAAGCAATTTTATTATATCAGTCGAATCTTTGATAAAACTCTCTAATTTTACCACATATTTTTGTAAAGTTTTATCAATGTACATTGCAAGGTTGCTGGTTAGTGATCCTATACCCGAAATTATTGGTCTGCCGGGGGGATTAGTCAAACTTTTGTGGATTTTCGGTATTTTTACAACTGTAAGGTAATACAGCACCCGCTTATATCTGCAACATCCTGGTAGACTGTACCATATCGAATGCCAATAATTACCGCTGCCGATAAAGATCACAGTATAAATCCCCACCATTAGTAAAAGTTACCTAGCAGCGGTCATCTACAGCCACCACCACTGTTAACTATCACCTTGCCGCCCACCTATAAAGCTACCACAACCATTACGGATCACCTTGCGGCGCTCATCTGGAGCTGAAACATTGTTGTGCATCACCTGCAACCCCTTTGTATAGCTGCCCCTTTTGTGCGCCACTAAAGCCCGCCGAACCTACAATACCTGCCCAGCAGACCCACCATGTCACCATGTTAACCTCAAAACCATCCTTCTAACCCTTGGGCTTCCTTCGTCCTAAGCCATTGGGCACCTCCATCCAAACCAGCCAATAACGTTCCCCTGGCCACAGCACATGTACCTACCACTGAGCATCATACTTAATTCCCCAGTAGGACTCCACCCTAATCATCATAATCACCTCCGACTGACCTTCCGTCTAGCATATGGCCTCCAGGCCTCCCACGCTCCACCATATTATCCCTCAGAATTCCCTGCTACCTTATCCTTATTATAGACACCCCTGCCCTCTAGCCTGCCCAACAGCAAGCCACGTCTCCGTTCGCAACCACCTTCCGACCACGGAATAATGTTTACACAGAATAACTGACCCCGTAATGCTGCCCCCATTTTAATAGAGCAGTCACCCTATTTTCCCATACTGCCCCTAAACCCATGAACGCACCTCTCCACCAATCCATGTCGATCCACTCTCCCAACTTGTTCACCTTGCAAATCCCATTAACCCACCAGACCCATTCTTCCTCTATTAAAGAACCCTCCCATTACATGAAAGGCACTTCAGCCATTAGCAAAACCAACCATCTGGATACAGTGCCACATGATTCCCTTATCACCTAGAATGGAATACACCATCCCCTTTAACCATAGCGCCAATACAATTGCCAACCCAAAGAAAGTAAACCAACATCCATCCTTAATGAACACCCAGAGCTGCTGTATTGTTTCTAACTATGATCTACCGTTATAAGGTTGCACAAACCTTGAGTCATCCCGGCCCTGCTGACCCAAACAAAAACCAACCCCAACTGACCCCCAAGCAGGTGCCATAAAGTACCCCCACAGACCACCCAAATGGCTGCCCCCCATAGTGAAATATATTCTTTACCAATTCCAAAATCCCGGATTGTCAATTAAGTCACAGCCACCTCAAAAGACTAAATAACCCTATCCTCCCAACCTGAGAGGACTCTACCAGAAGCCATATCGAACCCAGGATGCTGTACCGGCTTCCTAATACCCTGCATTCACAACCTCCTTGGTACTCAACCGGCCACCCCAACTCAGAAATAAATGCGCCCCAGCACTGTTAACCCCCCAAAGAATAACCCATCTTGCCATGCTCCCCCTAATTGACCAACCAAAGTGTCCATCCTCCCTTCAAGGCCCCTAACATACTAATAAATACCCCCATCACCGAACCCACTACTGCTAACCTGTGCACAAAAGTAAATAACTTGCCATCCCTTTACCAAGCTGCGTCGGAGAAGTTCTCGGATCAGCGCAGCGGAATCCTCCTGGCGTCGCTTTCCTCTCGGCAAACCAGACATCGAGACACCCGGGACTCTTAACCCCTTGTGACGTAAGGGGGAACATTCAGAGGACAAACCGCCGCCATCGGTGATCCCACTCCTAGGTCAACGCCCCCTTGGCACAACAGCTGTTTCACCTCTGCTGTCATCGTCGACTGTGCCCCCTGGGCATGCGTGGCGTGACACCACCATACACCCTGGACACTCCTGGCCCCCCATGTATCCTACCTCCCTGCCGACTGCAGGAGGCCGCTCGCTCCCTCAGTGACTGGCAGGGTCGGCCCCAGCCGCCAGCACCAGGGAGGTGGGGGGGATGGGGCGTCAGTTGATGTCAAGGGCGGGAACCTGCTAGATGAAGGCCCCACCGTCTCTCAGGCCGCAGACGATCCTGCCGCGGGCTTCTCCCCTGCCCACGCAGGGAGGCTCCCCCACATATCGCGATGCAGGGCCCAACCCCCAGCCGGCACATCACCGGGGGCCGCCGTACATCTGGTCTGGGGCCTGCAGGCAGCAGACCTGAAGTATGCCGTGGGGCCGGAAACGCACACTCCCGGTCTCTGCGGCTCCGATGAGGATTCCTCCCGGAGGCCAGGGAAGGGCCTCACAAGCACCGGGACCTCCCCGGTGTCCGAAGGGTCCCCCACTGAGGGGGCTCCTGACTCGAAATGCGGCTCCCCTCTCCACAGTAGCCGTGCAGCAAGGCCCATCACACAGCCGGCTGGCCCCTTCCGTCAGTGTGCAATACAGGCCCTGCCAGCTGCTGTGGGACTCCATGTCCTGCAGCACCATCCACAATCCTGGTTGGATGGATGGACAGTTGCAGCCTGCCTGTCTTCTGTCGGTTCCACAGCACAAGAGACCCTGCCAGCTGCTGTGGGACGCCATCTCCTGCAACACTATCCATAATCCTGGCTTGCTGGATGGATGGAAGGCTGCAGCCTGCCTTTCTTCTGTCGATTCCACAGCACAATAGAAGGTACCTCCCCCCTTCTCACTCTCTATATCCCCCCACATAAACCTGCCCCTTATTCCTTTCACCAATCCTAACCCCTCCACTTCCACAGTGCAGGCCAGCAGCCTTAATCCCATTAACCATATTAACCCCTTCACTCCTTACCCTCTACATTTGTCATGAGGCCCTTCTGCCTGATTTAGACTCCCAGGGCCTTTCTGCCAGTTTACAAGTGCTCAGGACTTCTTCACAGAATTTTTGGAACGTCGAGGTTGCATTGTCAAAGGAAAACCATCAGAAAGGTATGTATGTTTCTTCATAATATTTCAGGGTTTTCTAGCATTTAACTATTCATTACCTATCCTAATTTAACACGTGTTTTTTTTTTTCCCCTATACAGTAGATCTTTTGCAATATATCTTAAGGTCCTTTCACATCAGCGTTTTTCGCTGATCGCAGCAGTTGCAGTGAACAAACCGCAACTGCCGCGATTACCGCATAACGGCCACGATCGCAGCACACTTGCGGCAAGCCCCATACAATGTCTATGGGGCTTGCGGTAAGTGTGCGGCAAGTGCGGTTTCGGCACTTACGGCAGGTGCGGCCGCGAAAAAACTGTGGTATGCCGTGTTTTTTTCGCGGCCGCACCTGCCGCAAGTGCCGATGCCGCACCTGCCGCAAGCCCCATAGACATTGTATGGGGCTTGCCACAAGTGTGCCGAGATCGCGGCCGTTATGCGGTAATCGCGGCAGTTGCGTTTTTTTCACTGCAACTGCCGCGATCAACGTAAAACGCTGATGTGAAAGCACCCTTAGATGAGTACTATCAAAATGGCTGAAAAATATGCCAACAGTGCCAAAAAGTCTACCCCTACCTATCTATGTAAGCTTCACACTTTATACTTTTATTTTAGTGTCAATATAGATACCATCCATGCCAAAGACAAAAAACCAAAAGCACTTACAGGACGCAGTCAGAGCCCAATTGTGGAGCAAGCCCAGCTGCTGGCTGATGAGTCGCCTCTACCAGCAAAATGTGGGAGGCGACCTGCCATGCATACACTAGGCCTGCATAGAGCACCATTCACACTGATACATATGATGCAGAGTGTCTGAAAGCTACCCAACCGCTCCGCTGCCTGAGCATTGGGCCGCACAGTACGATGCTTCTGCACCACTGGATGAACGGCGCCCCTATGGGCCCAACTGCGCCCTGGATGGATAAAAAAGTGCAAAAGTTTTTTATATGATAAATAAAAAACCTTTATAGATGGGATTTTGGTTCATGTGTTGGCCCAAGACATTTAAGCTGATGACCCACGATCAAGGGATCCCATGCTCACCAGTCCTAACAAAATTGTACAAAAACTACTAGAAAAAAAGCAGCATCAGAAAAAACTTACCATCCATGCCAAAGACAAAAAACCAAAAGCACTTACAGGACGCAGTCAGAGCCCAATTGTGGAGCAAGCCCAGCTGCTGGCTGATGAGTCGCCTCTACCAGCAAAATGTGGGAGGCGACCTGCCATGCATACACTAGGCCTGCATAGAGCACCATTCACACTGATACATATGATGCAGAGTGTCTGAAAGCTACCCAACCGCTCCGCTGCCTGAGCATTGGGCCGCACAGTACGATGCTTCTGCACCACTGGATGAACGGCGTTATAGATGGGATTTTGGTTCATGTGTTGGCCCAAGACATTTAAGCTGATGACCCACGATCAAGGGATCCCATGCTCACCAGTCCTAACAAAATTGTACAAAAACTACTAGAAAAAAAGCAGCATCAGAAAAAACTTACCATCCATGCCAAAGACAAAAAACCAAAAGCACTTACAGGACGCAGTCAGAGCCCAATTGTGGAGCAAGCCCAGCTGCTTTTTTTCTAGTAGTTTTTGTACAATTTTGTTAGGACTGGTGAGCATGGGATCCCTTGATCGTGGGTCATCAGCTTAAATGTCTTGGGCCAACACATGAACCAAAATCCCATCTATAAAGGTTTTTTATTTATCATGTAAAAAACTTTTGCACTTTTTTATCCATCCAGGGCGCAGTTGGGCCCATAGGGGCGCCGTTCATCCAGTGGTGCAGAAGCATCGTACTGTGCGGCCCAATGCTCAGGCAGCGGAGCGGTTGGGTAGCTTTCAGACACTCTGCATCATATGTATCAGTGTGAATGGTGCTCTATGCAGGCCTAGTGTATGCATGGCAGGTCGCCTCCCACATTTTGCTGGTAGAGGCGACTCATCAGCCAGCAGCTGGGCTTGCTCCACAATTGGGCTCTGACTGCGTCCTGTAAGTGCTTTTGGTTTTTTGTCTTTGGCATGGATGGTAAGTTTTTTCTGATGCTGCTTTTTTTCTAGTAGTTTTTGTCAATATAGATAGAAAAAAGTTTTTTTTTTTTTTTCAGGGAGCAAGTCTTACTTTTACCACATATTGTACTGTAAAATAGGGAAATAATTCTAAGTGCGGTTAAATTGCAAAACCGTGCAATTGCACTTTTTCCCACTGTGTTCACTACATGATAAAACTAATATGTTGGTGTAATTTGGTATATATCAAAAATGTATACTTTTGCTTTTATCTAAGTGCTGAAGAAAATTCAGAATTCTTTTTTTTAAAGAAAAAGATTTGCACTTTGTAGTCATTTTTCGCAATCTATAGCTTTTTTTTTTTTTTGTGATCCATGTGATGACTTATTTTTTTGTGGCTAGGGGTCATGTATTTGAAATATCATTTTAGGTAGACAGTGTTTTGATCACCCAGTATTACATTGTATTGGCGCGTGTGTATATGTATGTATAATGCACACTTTCTTTCTTGAATTACATTCCGTTGTTATATTTATCTTATAATAATGTAAATATAATATGACATACTATTATAATATACCGTATATACTCGTGTATAAGCCGACCCGTGTATAAGCCGACCCCCCTACTTTTGCCCCCAAAACCTGGGAAAATCTATTGACTCGTGTATAAGCCGAGGGTGGACCCTAGCACAAGTATACAGCCCCCAGCAGTGTGGTATACACCAGTCCCAGAGGTAGATACAGCAGCCCCAGTGGTAGTATACACGCAGCCCCAGTAGTATATACAGCCCCAGTGGTATATACAGCTCCAGTGGTAGTATAGACGCAGCCCTAGTAGTATATACAGCCCCAGTGGTAGTATATACAGCCCCAGTGGTAGTATACAGGGCCCCAGCAGTATATACAGCCCCAGTGGTTTATACAGCCCCAGTGGTAGTATACAGGGCCCCAGAGGTATATACAGCCCCAGTGGTAGTATATACAGGGCCCTAGCAGTATATACAGCCCCAGTGGTTTATACAGTCCCAGTGGTAGTATAGACGCAGCCCTAGTAGTATATACAGCCCCAGTGGTAGTATATACAGCCCCAGTGGTAGTATACAGGGCCCCAGCAGTATATACAGCCCCAGTGGTTTATACAGCCCCAGTGGTAGTATACAGGGCCCCAGAGGTATATACAGCCCCAGTGGTAGTATATACAGGGCCCCAGCAGTATATACAGCCCCAGTGGTTTATACAGCCCCAGTGGTAGTATACAGGGCCCCAGAGGTATATACAGCCCTAGTGGTAGTATATACAGGGCCCCAGCAGTATATACAGCCCCAGTGGTTTATACAGCCCCAGTGGTAGTATACAGGGCCCCAGAGGTATATACAGCCCCAGTGGTAGTATATACAGCCCCAGTGGTAGTATATACAGCCCCAGTGGTAGTATATACAGCCCCAGTGGTAGTATATACAGCCCAGTGGTAGTATACAGGGCCCCAGCAGTATATACAGCCCCAGTGGTTTATACAGCCCCAGTGGTAGTATACAGGGCCCCAGAGGTATATACAGCCCCAGTGGTAGTATATACAGCCCCAGTGGTAGTATATACAGCCCCAGTGGTAGTATACAGGGCCCCAGCAGTATATACAGCCCCAGTGGTTTATACAGCCCCAGTGGTAGTATACAGGGCCCCAGAGGTATATACAGCCCCAGTGGTAGTATATACAGGGCCCCAGCAGTATATACAGCCCCAGTGGTTTATACAGCCCAAGTGGTAGTATACAGGGCCCCAGAGGTATATACAGCCCCAGTGGTAGTATATACAGCCCCAGTGGTAGTATATACAGCCCCAGTGGTAGTATATACAGCCCCAGTGGTAGTATACAGGGCCCCAGCAGTATATACAGCCCCAGTGGTTTATACAGCCCCAGTGGTAGTATACAGGGCCCCAGAGGTATATACAGCCCCAGTGGTAGTATATACAGCCCCAGTGGTAGTATATACAGCCCCAGTGGTAGTATATACAGCCCCAGTGGTAGTATACAGGGCCCCAGCAGTATATACAGCCCCAGTGGTTTATACAGCCCCAGTGGTAGTATACAGGGCCCCAGAGGTATATACAGCCCCAGTGGTAGTATATATAGCCCCAGTGGTAGTATATACAGCCCCAGTGGTAGTATACAGGGCCCCAGCAGTATATACAGCCCCAGTGGTTTATACAGCCCCAGTGGTAGTATATACAGCCCCAGTGGTAGTATACAGGGCCCCAGAGGTATATAGCAGCCCCAGCGGTAGTATACAGGCATCCCCAGTAATGCAGGGCCCCCCAGCGTCTCTCCGGTCACCTGTAAAGGAAGCTATACTTATCACAGTGCTCTGTCCGCGCCCGCTCGCACCCGCTCTCAGCAGCCGACCGCGATCCTCCATCTTGCGTCTTCTTTCTTCCTGTTTCTGTGCTCGTCGCGGGCAATGACGTCATTCCCTGCGACGAGCACAGGAAACAGGAAGAAAGAAGACGCAAGATGGAGGATCGCGGTCGGCTGCTGAGAGCGGGTGCGAGCGGGCGCGGACAGAGCACTGTGATAAGTATAGCTTCCTTTACAGGTGACCGGAGAGACGCTGGGGGTGCCCTGCATTACTGGGGATGCCTGTATACTACCGCTGGGGCTGCTATATACCTCTGGGGCCCTGTATACTACCACTGGGGCTGTATATACTACCACTGGGGCTGTATAAACCACTGGGGCTGTATAAACCACTGGGGCTGTATATACTGCTGGGGCCCTGTATACTACCACTGGGGCTGTATATACTACCACTGGGGCTGTATATACTACCACTGGGGCTGTATATACTACCACTGGGGCTGTATATACCTCTGGGGCCCTGTATACTACCACTGGGGCTGTATAAACCACTGGGGCTGTATATACTGCTGGGGCCCTGTATACTACCACTGGGGCTGTATATACTACCACTGGGGCTGTATATACTACCACTGGGGCTGTATATACCTCTGGGGCCCTGTATACTACCACTGGGGCTGTATAAACCACTGGGGCTGTATATACTGCTGGGGCCCTGTATACTACCACTGGGGCTGTATATACTACCACTGGGGCTGTATATACTACCACTGGGGCTGTATATACTACCACTGGGGCTGTATATACCTCTGGGGCCCTGTATACTACCACTGGGGCTGTATAAACCACTGGGGCTGTATATACTGCTGGGGCCCTGTATATACTACCACTGGGGCTGTGTATACCTCTGGGGCCCTGTATACTACCACTGGGGCTGTATAAACCACTGGGGCTGTATATACTGCTGGGGCCCTGTATATACTACCACTGGGGCTGTATATACCTCTGGGGCCCTGTATACTACCACTGGGGCTGTATAAACCACTGGGGCTGTATATACTGCTGGGGCCCTGTATACTACCACTGGGGCTGTATATACTACCACTGGGGCTGTATATACTACTAGGGCTGCGTCTATACTACCACTGGGGCTGTATAAACCACTGGGGCTGTATATACTGCTGGGGCCCTGTATATACTACCACTGGGGCTGTATATACCTCTGGGGCCCTGTATACTACCACTGGGGCTGTATAAACCACTGGGGCTGTATATACTGCTGGGGCCCTGTATACTACCACTGGGGCTGTATATACTACCACTGGGGCTGTATATATACTACTAGGGCTGCGTCTATACTACCACTGGAGCTGTATATACCACTGGGGCTGTATATACTACTGGGGCTGCGTGTATACTACCACTGGGGCTGCTGTATCTACCTCTGGGACTGGTGTATACCACACTGCTGGGGGCTGTATACTTGTGCAAGGGTCCACCCTCGGCTTATACACGAGTCAATAGATTTTCCCAGGTTTTGGGGGCAAAAGTAAGGGGGTCGGCTTATACACGGGTCGGCTTATACACGAGTATATACGGTAATATATTATAATATAAAACTTTTAATATAATGTATACATGTAATATAACATCTAATATATAAAGCTGTGTGTGTGTGTGTGTGTGTGTATCCGGGATTGGCATCTACACCATCGCAACTACAGCCACAAAATTTTGCAGTCACACGTCTGGACCCCGAGAGCATCATAGGCTATGTTGTGAGGCGAAATTTTAACCCTGCGCGTTCCAGTTCACCAAACAATTTTGCCCCTAATTACATAATGGGGAAAAAGTGACAGTTACCAGTTGACAGTTGTGAGTGAGAGGGGCTTAATGACAGTGCCAAAGACTAACAGCATATACCAGCATATAGTCACTAAGGTGGGGCCCCAACATGGAATATTCACCACGCACTGGGACATGTATACACACCAAACGCACACAAAGAGTAACAGCAAGTGTATAGTCGCTAAGGTGCAGCCCCAACATTGGATACTCACCACGCACCCAAACACACACACACCACAAAGAGACACACACAACACAGAACACACACACATACCAAGGGGACACACACACACTCTATAGTGACACATGCACTCACCCCACAGGGACACAAACACACACACCACAAAGAGACACAGACACACACACCACACAGACCCCTCCCTCACAGGGACACACACACCACAAAGAGACACACACACACCACACCCCCCCCCACAGGGAAACACACACATCACATATACACCCTATAGGGACACATGCACTCACCCAACAGGGACACACACACACCACAAAGAGACACACACAACACAGATACACACACACACCACACAAACCCCCCCACAGGGACACGCACACATATACACCCTATAGGGACACATGCACTCACCCCACAGGGACACACACACATCCCACAAAGAGACACACACCACATATACCCCCCGACAGGGACTCACACACATACACACCCTATAGGGACACATGTACTCACCCCACATGGACACACACATACACACACCCCAGGGACACACACCACACAGACAGACACAGATGTGCACAAATCTCCTCACACAACTCGACTCATATGTGTGCTATCTTTATTTTCCAAACATAAACATCTGATTAAAAACAGCCAATGTGCAACACATGTGCCATATAGGGAATTAAGGCAGATGTCAGTCACATGAGCTGTCTATTATGTGTATGCGTGAGGTAACATATACTGCCCAGCTGGGGGGAGGGTTTACTCTTGGCTGGAGATTTATTAGGCTGCCTATAGCAACCAATCACAGCTCAGCTTCTATTTCCTCACAGGTCATTAATATGACATATTCAAATTCTATTTTGTTATAGCTAACAGCAGTCATTTATTAACCCGGGCGTAGCCGGGTACAACAGCTAGTAATATAATATTATGATAGAGTAATATTATGATAGAGTAATTAAATATAATATGCAATATTAAATAATATATGCAATTATTAATATGATATATAATTTTTATAATCTAATATTGTACTTATAATATAATGTAGTCTAGTAATGGAATTATAGTATGATATAATTATGATGTCGTTACAATATAATAAGAATATCGTATATGTGACAGATGGCTACTGATGGTCCTAGATGTCCCTGTAGCTGGCTCTTATGAGTAGTGGTATATTATGACATCATAGTCGGGTATATTGACATCATAGTGAGATATTACATTGTAATGAGGTATTATGACATCATGGTGGGGTATTATAACAACTCTATGGGGTATTATCACATCCCAAAAAGGTATAATGCCATTATAGTGGTACATTATGACATCTCAATGGGTGGAATGACATCATAGTGGGGTATAATGATATCACAGTAATGTATTGTGACAACACAATGGGTTATTTTGACATCATACTGAGGTGTTATGACATCACAATGAGGTGCTATGACATCAAAACAGGGTAATATGACCTCATAGTGACATATAATATAATATATTAACAATATACTATAATAATATAATAAAATATAAAAATATAAAATTTGATATACTAATATAATATAATATATTTTGCCCATATAACTAGGGATGAGCGAGTCTACTCGCTAGGACTCGTTACTCGGCGATTCTTAAGGGACTCGCTGGACTCGGGAATCGGCGAGTCTTTTAGCGAATACTCGCTCAGTAACGAGTCCAATGCAAGTGAATGGCAATCTTAGTTTTGTCATAGTTTACTTTCTCTCACTCGCTAGACTCGCTAGACTCGCTCTATCACATCGCTATATAGCTTGAATCTCCCCAAACAGCAGCGAGTCTGAGCGAGTCTACGAGTCCGAATCCTAGCGAGTCTGCGATTCCGAGTCCTGTATTCTCTATTCGGGACTCGCGAATCCAGAATCTTTTATGTTACTAGTCAGCATTGCGTGTTAGGTCAGAAAACTTGTGAAGATAGCCAATCATAGTCAGTAATGGCATAGCAGCTTTGGTTGTGTCAGGACTATGATTGGCTGCTGTCCATCGTGATGCCTATGTCATCTATGACAGGCAAGGCAGTATATAAGGCTTGCCCCCGCCATTTTGGGCACATTGCTGAGAAGAGCTGACCTAGTGCAGGGAGACTTGGAGCAGATCTAGGGACAGTTAGGCAGTGTAGGAGTCACATATAACCCAAAAGTTCTTTTCAGAACTAACAGGACGCAGTGTAGGAGTCAAGATTCCTCACACATAACCCAAAAGTTCTTTTCAGAACTACCAGGACGGAGGATTGCTGTACAGGACTGTAAGGAAGGGAGATAGGAGCAGCCTTACAGTGAATCCAGCACCATCCTCATAGCTTAGTTCACCCAGCTTTCCGCAGAGCTGTAATCCTAAGCTTTTTCTTATTTTTGGCACTAGTCTACCAAATAATTTTGGTGCCATTTTTCCACAAAAAATTTCCTGTGCCAGTGCGTAGCTGTACGGTGTCCTGCCTGCAGCTCGCACGGTACTTGTAAACTTGCACGCAGCCAGCACCGCAGCCTAAGTGTGCCTGGTTGTGCGTACTAAACAATTTTTTCCTGTGCCAGTGCGTAGCTGTACGGTGTCCTGCCTGCAGCTCGCACGGTACTTGTAAACTTGCACGCAGCCAGCACCGCAGCCTAAGTGTGCCTGGTTCTGTGTACTAAACAATTTTTTCCTGTGCCAGTGCGTAGCTGTACGGTGTCCTGCCTGCAGCTCGCACGGTACTTGTAAACTTGCACGCAGCCAGCACCGCAGCCTAAGTGTGCCTGGTTCTGCGTACTAAACAATTTTTTCCTGTGCCAGTGCGTAGCTGTACGGTGTCCTGCCTGCAGCTCGCACGGTACTTGTAAACTTGCACGCAGCCAGCACCGCAGCCTAAGTGTGCCTGGTTGTGCGTACTAAACAATTTTTTCCTGTGCCAGTGCGTAGCTGTACGGTGTCCTGCCTGCAGCTCGCACGGTACTTGTAAACTTGCACGCAGCCAGCACCGCAGCCTAAGTGTGCCTGGTTCTGCGTACTAAACAATTTTTTCCTGTGCCAGTGCGTAGCTGTACGGTGTCCTGCCTGCAGCTCGCACGGTACTTGTAAACTTGCACGCAGCCAGCACCGCAGCCTAAGTGTGCCTGGTTCTGTGTACTAAACAATTTTTTCCTGTGCCAGTGCGTAGCTGTACGGTGTCCTGCCTGCAGCTCGCACGGTACTTGTAAACTTGCACGCAGCCAGCACCGCAGCCTAAGTGTGCCTGGTTCTGCGTACTAAACAATTTTTTCCTGTGCCAGTGCGTAGCTGTACGGTGTCCTGCCTGCAGCTCGCACGGTACCTTCCATCTCTCTAAAAATATCTTAGCCTCTAGTGTGTACCTTTCACGAAATAGTACCTGCTACTTGTTTTACAAGCCCCCAGAAAGCCACCAGAAATTACAAAATGTCACACAAAAAACCAAATCCCAAAAAAAGTCTTGCTAAGGGACAGGGACGAGGTACAGGCATTGGTAGTCGTGGCCAACTATCCACCAGTTCGGGCAGACAGACGAGGATTGATCGATCGTTCCTCCTGTCTAACTTTCCCCGTCAGGAAAGTAAACGAGTATTGAGGCCGGAAGACGAACAGCATCTAACGTCTTGGCTGGCAGACAAGACCTCAACAACAGGTTCTTGCAGCACTCAAGGTTCCTTGAGCACTGTATCTACTGTTGGTACATACCATGCTGGGTCATCTAATCCACAACCTCTTCACAGTTCCTCAGACCAACAGCAGCCCCATGAAAATGTTGACACAGACATGGGTCACTCAGATGACTTATTTGGTACATATAATCCTTTACATGAATCCGGTTTGCCAGACTCCGTAGTAGATGAGATACTTGATGAAGAATTGTCCATTCATGGACAAGTTTTAGAGACACCCCGGCCACATGAACGTGTCTTTCAGCAAAGTCTTAGACCGTCTCAGGAGTTGGAGGATGATGATGATGAGACAGTGACACACTTGTCATCTGGGGAGCAAAATCTATCTTGTTATCGGGAAGATTTAGAAGAGGAAGGGGTTGATGATGAGACAACTGATCCCACGTGGAATGTTGCGATGCAGAGCCAGCAGAGCAGCACGGAGGAAGAAAGTGTGTATGTCCCACCAACAAAGGCACCAAGGCCTACTCCTCCCACCAGAACTCAAAGAGTCACCACTGTTGCCCAAAATGTGTCCACTGTGGCTCAAAATTTGTCAACTGTTGGACAAAATGTCTCAAATGTGGGCCTCAGTAATCCCTCAGGGAGTACAGTCAAGCCTAGAGGTCGGTCAGCCACTGTGTGGAAATTTTTTAAAGATGGGCCTTCTCAAGAAAATGTGGTCATCTGTACCATCTGCCATGCAAGGCTCAGCAGAGGCCACGGGAAAGGAAACCAGAGCACCAGCAGTATGCGGAAGCACATGGCTGGTCAGCACCCTATTCAGTGGTCAAAAGTGCAGCCTTCCACAACAGTGTCATCTGACCCAAAGACTGCGACGGTAACTCAGATACGTCCGTCACAATCAAGTGTTGCTGAAGCTGGTCCAGCTCATATGTACTCATCAGAAGCAGCGGTTGCAGAGAGACTGAACACGAGTGCAGACAGTTGTCGGTCAGCAACATCGTTACAGTTATCAGTGACACAGCTGTACGAAAGGAAGCAGAAATACCACTCTTCCCACCCATTAGCCAAAAAAATAAATGCCCAGATAGCTAAGTTGTTAGCAGTCGAGATGCTGCCGTTTAGGCTTGTGGGTACAGACTCTTTCCGTGAGCTTTTGGCTGTGGCAGTACCACGCTACTCGGTTCCAAGCCGCCACTACTTTTCACGTTGTGCCGTCCCGCGTTACATGAGCATGTCATTAACAACCTCAAGCGTGCCCTCACCAACGCTGTAACCGGGAAAGTACACCTTACTACGGACACGTGGACAAGCAGTTCAGGACAGGGCCGGTACATCTCGCTCACCGCGCATTGGATCAACGTTGTGGAGAGTGTGCCAAACGATGTTAGTGTTACATCAAACATCCTACCCACGCCACGGATAGCTGGCACAACCTCATTCAGGGTCTCTGCATCATCCTATATGTCCACTACCCCATCTTCCGCTTCCTCGACCAATCCTCAATTGCCCTCAACATCACGGCCAAGTTGGGAGGTTTGCTGCAGTGCTTCAGCAAGACGCCAACAGGCTCTGCTGAAGCTGATCTGTTTAGGTCACACACCGCACACTGCAGTAGAGCTGTTGAAAGGTCTGAAGGAACAGACAGATGAGTGGCTATCCCCACTCCAACTGCAGACCGGTCTCGTGGTGAGCGACAATGGTCGTAACCTAGTGGCTGCACTAAAGCTCGGAAACCTTGTGCACGTGCCTTGCATGGCTCACGTGCTGAATCTGGTAGTGCAGAAATTCCTGCGTACATACCCAGAGCTATGTGACCTACTGGAGAAGGTGCGTCGACTTTGTGCACATTTTCGTCATTCGTCAACAGCGGTTGGAAAACTTTCATTGCTTCAAAAGCAATTGAATTTGCCCAACCACAGACTCATTTGTGACATGCCGACACGATGGAACTCTACATTCCATATGTTATCGAGGATCAATGAGCAGCAGAGGGCAATATCCGAGTATCAGTTGCAACATGCCCGTCAGACCGGCAGTCAGCCACGACATATTAGTACAATGGAGTGGGTGTGGATCGCTGACACATCTGAGGTTCTTGATAATTTTGACTACTGCACAAAACTGGTGAGCGGTGATCAGTCCATCATCAGTGTCACTATACCCATGCTGTGTCTGCTGAAAGAGTCCCTCATGAATCAGAAAAATGAAGCATTGAGAGCCCAGCAGATGGCTATGGAGCCAGATTTAAACAGCGCAGTACCTAGCCAGCAAAGCCAGTATGACCAGGCAACAATGGCTCCTGAGGAGGAACAGGAGCAAGACGATGAAGAGGATTCATTTTTTGTTGGTGCCGATGTCAACCCAGATGGTACTCAGAACCCCAGCTTTGTGTCTGTCCACCATGGGTGGCCTGGAGAGGAGGAGGCGGAGACAGACTTTGCGGATACAATGGGTATTGAACATCGTTCTGAGGACACTGAAGACATGACTCTATGCAGCTTAGGACACATGGCTGACTTCATGTTGACTTGTCTGCTAGAAGACCCACGAGTGATTAACATATTGCACAACGACCTCTACTGGTTGGCCACCTTTCTGGACCCACGTTATAAAGATAAATTCACCTCACTGCTGTTTCAGTCACCACGTGGCTTGACAATTGACTATTTCAAGAGGGTTCTTGTGGATAATATGCTTCGAATATCACCGTCAGACAACACTCTGCCCATGGTTAGCAACTCTGTGCAACAGCAGCCTTTGGTCGGGGCACAATCATCCACGCTGTCCAGAAGAGATGCTGGAAAGATGTCCGCAAAGTGGGCTATGTTCAATAAGCCATCGAACCTGCAGCGCCATGTTGCTCCAGTAACCATCTCTCGGAGACAGAAACTTACCAACATGGTACAAGAATACTTAAGTGACAGTACCTGCTTCCTGACTGATGCCGCAGTCCCGTTTAATTACTGGGTCTCCAAGCTCCACACTTGGACAGAGCTCTCGTTGTATGCCTTGGAGGTGCTGGCATGCCCTGCAGCTAGTGTGACATCAGAGCGGGTTTTCAGTGCCGCTGGGGGTATCATAACTGATACCAGGACACGTCTTACTCCCGAGAATGCAGACAGGCTTACTCTAATTAAGTTTAATAGGAACTGGATTTCACAAGACTTCTTGAGCCCTGAAGACGACAGTACTCAGAGCTGAAGTGCCACGTTCAACATCAATATGATATAATTAATCATTGTATTATATTGTGTCTTTTTGGTACAAGCAGTATGTACAAGACCAGTAACGATTAGTGTAACCATGTTCCTGCAACCTGTTAATGAGGCTGCTTCATCTTAAACCAACACTATACCTTAACTTCGGTTTCATTAACCATCACAACACCTTTTGACCAAGAATCAAACTTTATTTTCTGTTAGCAAACATTTAAAAGCCCCTTGGGCTAATTTTTGGAGCCACCCAGGCTAACAAGTTTATCATGGCCCTTAGGCCTGCATTTATACCCAAAATGCAAAACAGCCCCTTGGGCTAATTTTTGGAGCCACCCAGGCTAACAAGTTTATCATGGCCCTTAGGCCTGCATTTACACTCAAAATGCCAAACAGCCCCTTGGGCTAATTTTTGGAGCCACCCAGGCTAACAAGTTTATCATGGCCCTTAGGCCTGCATTTACACTCAAAATGCCAAACAGCCCCTTGGGCTAATTTTTGGAGCCACCCAGGCTAACAAGTTTATCATGGCCCTTAGGCCTGCATTTATACCCAAAATGCAAAACAGCCCCTTGGGCTAATTTTTGGAGCCACCCAGGCTAACAAGTTTATCATGGCCCTTAGGCCTGCATTTATACCCAAAATGCAAAACAGCCCCTTGGGCTAATTTTTGGAGCCACCCAGGCTAACAAGCTTATCATGGCCCTTAGGCCTGCATTTACACTCAAAATGCCAAACAGCCCCTTGGGCTAATTTTTGGAGCCACCCAGGCTAACAAGTTTATCATGGCCCTTAGGCCTGCATTTACACTCAAAATGCCAAACAGCCCCTTGGGCTAATTTTTGGAGCCACCCAGGCTAACAAGTTTATCATGGCCCTTAGGCCTGCATTTATACCCAAAATGCAAAACAGCCCCTTGGGCTAATTTTTGGAGCCACCCAGGCTAACAAGCTTATCATGGCCCTTAGGCCTGCATTTACACTCAAAATGCCAAACAGCCCCTTGGGCTAATTTTTGGAGCCACCCAGGCTAACAAGTTTATCATGGCCCTTAGGCCTGCATTTACACTCAAAATGCAAAACAGCCCCTTGGGCTAATTTATGGAGCCACCCAGGCTAACAAGCTTATCATGGCCCTTAGGCCTGCATTTATACCCAAAATGCAAAACAGCCCCTTGGGCTAATTTTTGGAGCCACCCAGGCTAACAAGTTTATCATGGCCCTTAGGCCTGCATTTACACTCAAAATGCCAAACAGCCCCTTGGGCTTATTTATGGAGCCACCCAGGCTAAGAAGGTTATCATGGCCGGTAGGCATGCATTTATACCCAATTTTCCAAAGAGCCCCTTGGGTAAATTTTTTGAGGCAACAAGCCTATACCTGCATCGAATATGTTGCTTCTCCGATGCTCTCAAGACAAGCAAGACTATAGTATGGGCCACGCTCCCTCTTCTATATCTAAAAAGAGTTGATCAAGCCCATTGGGCTAATTTTTTGAGGCACCCAGCCTAAGAAGCTTATCATGGCCATTTGGCCTGCATTTATACTCAAAATGCCAAACAGCCCCTTGGGCAAAATTTTGGAGCCACCCAGGCTAACAAGCTTATCATGGCCGGTAGGCCTGCATTTATACCCAATTTTCCAAACAACCCCTTGGGCTAATTGTTTGAGGCAACAAGCCTATGCCTGCATCGAAGACGTTGCTTGTACTATGATCCTGCTGTAGCCTGGCGAAGGGTCCCACTGTACGCTACGGAGATAACGCATAGACGTTGTGTGTTGCAAGTAGACGTCCCAGCCTCTCGCATCTGTGTTCCTAGTGTTGTTGACATACTGAGTCATTAAGTAACCCCCCCAAACACAGGCACTATTTCTTTGTTAGCAACATTGGTATGTGCAGTAATGATTTTACACGTACTAACCAAGGTGCCCTCATGCGCCATGCAGGCCGTAAAGTACTTGCTAATGATGATGACTTTAAGGCCACCCACAAAACAACCTACACATCCATTCCCTGAAAAAAGACAGACACAAAGCATTTGTTTTGAAAACCTGTATTATTATGCCTTAATGGCAAAGATGTCATATTTTTTTTTTTTTTTTTTTTTTGCTTTCGAAAAGCAACGAAAAAAATGAGAAATAAACATATAAACAATAAACATGTCAAAAGTGCAAACATGCACTATTTACATTAAAAAAAAAACCTACATCTGGTGGTAGGTGGGAACATTGTGTGGGGTAGCCTCTACCCCGCCACCATCACCCTGGTCATGGAGGATGTCCAGGGCCCCATGGATAGCCTCCCCCACTGCTTCTAACCCTGTAGGTTGGGTCACCTGGGCCGGTCTCTCAAAATGGCGTTGGGTTGGAAGGTCCATGTGGGTTGGCCAGAAAGGTTGGTACGGCCTCTGGGTCGCCACATAGCTGTCCCGCCGTGGTGTGTTGCCTGTCCAGAATGTTTGCACCAGATTGCTGCCACCCCTCCAAATATGAAAAGACCTGGGCAGGGTGGTTTGGAGGGCGACATGCATCGATGACAATATGTATTGCTGACCATGCCCGCAGTCGTCTCTCGAATGGGATGTCATCCAAGAACGGTAGGAGACTGCGGGCAAAGTCAGCATTACTTTGTGCTCGATTTTCTGGCCCTGCAACAACCTCCTCTGGCGGGCGGACATGCCCCAAAGCTGGGGTTGGTGCTGGTGGCGGCGGTGGTGGTGGTGTTGGTGCTGGTGGCGGCGGTGGTGGTGTTGGTTCTGGTGGCGGCGGTGGTGGTGTTGCTGCTGCTGGTGGCGGCGGTGGTGGTGGTGCTGGTGCTGCTGGCGGCGGTGGTGGTGTTGCTGCTGCTGGTGGCGGCGGTGGTGGTGGTGCTGGTGCTGGTGGCGGGGCGGTGGTGGTGGTGGGTGGTGCTGGTGGCGGCGGCGGTGGTGGTGGCGCCGGCCGTGGTGGTGGTGGTGGGTGTTCTCCACGCCGCCTTCTGTTTGGCGGTGGAGGGTTCACAGCACGCCGCCCTCTGTAGTAAGCTTCTCTGTGGGTAAAGTAAAAAAAAATTTGGTGAATGCATTGCATTTGGAAACAAAAACATAGGTCAAACATTAAGTTGCACGCTTTTTAGACTCTGTGTATCTGTGTATTATTAATCAGATATTTGTTATTATTATGAAAGAATAACCAACTGTACATAACATAAAGGAATACGTGACTTTCTTTGCTAATTCCATACTAATACATAATTTTTCACCCCCTGATTAACACCCCCCCCCCCCATCCCATCTAATCTAGACGATCAATAACACCAATGGTTCACATGAAAAAAAAAAAAGTCCCCTGACTTCACTTTTTACTTGACATACTTAATTCACAAAACTTGTAGCTTATATCATCTATATAAAGCAGGGAAGGGGTTGAAAGGTATACAATATATATATATATAATCTATTTATATAATCGGGAGTTTGAAATTCCGGCACTGTAGCCTAATCCCAAACTCCTTAGCGTCACTGCGAGCGGAGACGCGTATGCGCCTTCGCGAGCCGCAGACGCTTAACTCACACAGCCGCTATAGCGTTTTCTCTAGCGGCCTCGCGCCCTCCGCTCACAGCAAGACCTGCGCCCCTCACAGCGCCCAATCCGCCCCGGCATGCTGGCATTTGTACTTCCCCCGTCTGTGCACCCACAGGTCTTAGCAGATCACTGATGCTGACAGCGGGGGGGGACAACACAGACAATCAAATCAGGAGGAGGTCAGTGTCAGGAGGAGATGACAGACGCCCGCCGGGGCCTGTGACACTGCAGAGGTCACAGCGGGGCTGTGTGTGCGGACAACGGGGAGGCCGGGGGCTACGGACGTACCGGACACGTCCTCTGCTCCTGGAGATGTGCCGCGGTTCCGCGCTCGCAGCGTATCTGACGCTGGAGCCGCGCTCACCACGCCCACACCACGCCCTCTGCCAAACAACCCACACCTCTCACTAACCTCCTGCAGCTAACCACACCCCATGTTTACCTTTGCCATGATGTCATTTAGCTGCGGCCGCTATCTTTAATAAGGTCAGAAATGATGGCAGTAATCGGATCTCTGCTCCCTCTAGCACGCCCCAACACTGTAGCACCATCTATTAACCCTATTCTCATCACCTATATACTCTGCTACCCACTGACCCGCCTGTATACTCTGCTACCCACAGACCCGCCTGTATACTCTGCTACCCACAGACCCGCCTGTATACTCTGCTACCCACAGAGCCGTCTTTATACTCTGCTACCCACAGACCCGCCTGTATACTCTGCTACCCACAGAGCCGTCTTTATACTCTGCTACCTCAGACCCGCCTGTATACTCTGCTACCCACAGAGCCGTCTTTATACTCTGCTACCTCAGACCCGCCTGTATACTCTGCTACCCACAGAGCCACGTGTATACTCTGCTACCCACAGACCCGCCTGTATACTCTGCTACCCACAGACCCGCCTGTATACTCTGCTACCCACAGACCCGCCTGTATACTCTGCTACCCACAGAGCCGTCTTTATACTCTGCTACCTCAGACCCGCCTGTATACTCTGCTACCCACAGAGCCACGTGTATACTCTGCTACCCACAGAGCCGCCTGTATACTCTGCTACCCACAGACCCGCCTGTATACTCTGCTACCCACAGACCCGCCTGTATACTCTGCTACCCACAGAGCCGTCTTTATACTCTGCTACCCACAGACCCGCCTGTATACTCTGCTACCCACAGAGCCGTCTTTATACTCTGCTACCTCAGACCCGCCTGTATACTCTGCTACCTCAGACCCGCCTGTATACTCTGCTACCCACAGACCCGCCTGTATACTCTGCTACCCACAGACCCGCCTGTATACTCTGCTACCCACAGACCCGCCTGTATACTCTGCTACCCACAGACCCACCTGTATACTCTGCTACCCACAGACCCGCCTGTATACTCTGCTACCTCAGACCCGCTGTATACTCTGCTACCCACAGACCCGCCTGTATACTCTGCTACCCACAGACCCGCCTGTATACTCTGCTACCCACAGACCCGCCTGTATACTCTGCTACCCACAGACCCGCCTGTATACTCTGCTACCCACAGAGCCGTCTTTATACTCTGCTACCTCAGACCCGCCTGTATACTCTGCTACCCACAGACCCGCCTGTATACTCTGCTACCTCAGACCCGCCTGTATACTCTGCTACCCACAGAGCCAAAATGGAAACTAATGTATATATTTATAAATAATACTAAATGTACACAACAGTGCTGCAGATACATACCTTGGCATAGCGGCCACCGGGTGAAGGAAGGACAGCCGGTCATAAAAGTGGTAGTGGTTGAGCAATGGAGCGGCTCCCGGTTGTCTCTCTGAGTACTGCCGGTACTGCTTCTTATGCTGGTCCCGGCAGCTCCTCCACCGTTTTTTAAGATGGTCAACTGTGAAATGATTTGAAACCGGCTTTAGAGATGTGTAATATTTGAAAAAACAAAAGCATGTGTACAAATCAACAATAACATTTTATTCATTTTGTGTGTGTAATGTGTATACAAGGCACAGTGACACGACAGTGTGGAACATCATCAACAGCATTACGGACATTGAGCTCACGTGGCCACAATCACAAATGAGGCAGGACACATGTCAACGCATAGAGAATGTAATAGTGCGGGCACCAGACTCTGGTCATTAGTGGTATTTATATACACCCAACCCCTTGGCCGAAAGAGCCAGGAGGATAAGACATTAAACTCATTGTACTGTTGTGACCCCATCCAAATATAGGCAACTATGCGGTGGAGCATGATAACACATTCAGGGTCCTGTATACCCTGCTATGGGGGCCCTGTATTCCCACTGCTGGGGGCCCTGTAAACCCACTGGGCCACTGTCTACCCACTGCTGGGGGCCCTGTATACCCACTGCTGGGGGGGCCTGTACACACACTGAGGGCCCTGTATACAGGGACTGACTGGCACCCTACAGTTTGGGTCGCAACCCTCCCTCACTGGCCCGACACAGGTGAGGACGGGGGGTGGGGGGGGGTGATGACTGGCGGCCGCCTCACAGTCACCGCAGCTCCCGCATTATCCTATGGCTCGCTCCCAGCCGCAGCCTCGCGCTCCTCACAGCCGCTCGCTAACAGTCGCAGCCGCACGCCACTCACAGACGCTCACTCCCGGACGCAGCCGCGTGCTGATGACGTCATCGCGCGGCCAGGAGCTTCCGTTTCCGCCTGCTGCTTCAGGGACATGCGGATTATTCATGCTCCTGCAGCCGCATGACCCGTGGCACCTGGGCCAGTCCGCCCCTGCCTGTATACGACAATATGGGGGCATGTATACCCAGCTGGGGGCCTGTATACTCTGCAGGGGGAGGTGTATACTCTGCTGGGGGGCTGTCTACCAGTGATAGCCGCTGTATACCAGGATGGCGGTGAATATGTTTTCATAGTTTTTCGGGGCAAAAATAGGGGGGTCGGCTTATACACGGGTCGGCTTATACACGAGTATATATACAGTAAATGCAATATATAACGTGTGAACTCATTTAACTTACTTAGATTGCTCTGTTCCTCATGGTCACTCCGATGGAACGCAGGGAACATCTCTTGGGCGATCTCTCTCCAGGCTGTATTAATAAGGGTCGTATCCCCATACTCAGGATCTGTAGGGAGCCATAGAAATGGACGAGCCTCCACAAGTGCAATAAGACGCAGCGTGTTCACCATGCCACGTCCTGCTGCCATGATTGCACTGATGAACGGATCGCTCTGTGTGTGCCCCTGTCAGCGCGACTCGCTTCCTGTTTCCTTAAACCATGGTGTGTGCTGGAGAATCCCTTCCCTCGCAGCATCGGCTACAAGCCTCAAAATAAGAGAAAAACCAGCGAGTTTGGACTCGCACACTTTCAGAGACACATCAGCGAGTTGTAAATGTCATTATTCGCTATTACTCGGGTCCCTATTCATTAACATTGGACTCGCTGGACTCGCAACGAGTCCCGAGTCCTTGACTCGGACTCGTTGGGGTCTTGCGATTCCGAGTCTTTTCGGACTCGCTCATCCCTACATATAACACTTGCACATTTTCAAGATGAGCTAGAAATGTCCTTTCTGATGAAATTCTACTTCTAAATCAATGTCTCAATGCCCTCCTTTGCAAATGGGTCAAAACCAAGATGGTTGTCACTATAATGGCCCTACAGGCACCACGATAGTGGTAGAGGGCCTTGACCAACCATCCAAGTCGTCTACAAAGTTCTATCTGTTGTTAATCTCAATTAAACGCAGATTTTGTATTTTTCTTTTTTAGGCCATCACTGAAGAAGAGCCTGTTACCTAGCTTCTTCATCCTCAGGAGGAAGAGTAAGAACTATGCACCTAATTTCTAAAAACATTTGTAACAGCTTTACTATTATTAGTAAAGGAAGCTTATGGTGTCAATAATCACCCTAATATAGTCTTGCTTCTTCCAGCTCAAGAGCCACAATGCCCATGCGGAAAAAACTTACTGTGGCTGGGTTTCACAAGAAGCACAGCTTAAGTTCCTCAATTTTACTACGTTTTACAGACCTATTTGAAGGGAAAATGTACCAAATCGACCATAACGCCGATCGTAAGTGTGATTTTTATCAGTTTGCATGTGTTTGATGAATCCTTACAGATGTGAACCCTGATGTATGATAATTTTTTACATTTTAGATAAATTGTTCCCCACTTTTCATTATTTTGTAAACCCGGAAGATATCTCTACTGACTTTTTAAAGAACTTGAGGGTTACTAAAGAATATTTAATTTCCTTGGAACGCTTAAAGACCAATGAAGAAACGATTAAAAAGCATATTAATCACATGCAGAAATTTATAACTTTCATATGCTCAAAGGACTACCCCAATGTCCTTGACGAAGAAACAAAGAATGCAGTTGAGCCCTTTTAGGAGACTTGGAGTGTCATAGAAAATAAATTAAACCAGAAGCTTGCAAAAGGCAAGAAAAGGGGGTAAGTAGCTCAAGTTTATACTACACCTGCAATTTGAATTTTTACTGTCATGGGGATGGAATATGCCATAAAAAACATGATGGGAAAGGTGGATTATTAGAAAGTCTAGATTTAGTTATTAGAGATGAGCGACTACTAAAATGCTTGGGTGCTTGAAGCTCGGGCCGAGCATCCCAAGATACTCGTGTACTCGGCCCAAGCACTGAGCCCAATGTTATCCTATGGGAGACCCGCGTATTTTTCTGGCATGACCCCCGGCAGCATGGATAAACCCTAAAAATGTCCCAAAAGTATCAGAACAGTGCTCAAATTACATGGGAACAGCATGGGGAAGACCCCTGGAAGCATTTCAGACCCCAAGGTTACTGCTGTGAACAACGTTGTCAGACTATTACGCCACTTTTACGGACTGTCAAGAAAACGCTACAAAATGAAAACAAAACGGATTTTCATGGAAAAAATATTAGGGGCTCATACCCACTTGTGAGACAGAGATGGTGTATGTTAGTTTTTTGGATTACATGAAAGATTTTTTTTTTTTTTATTGTGTGGCACTCCCATGCCCCTGGGAACAGACGTAAATGAAGGCCTCTTTAAATAATGTGCCCGTTATAAGGAAGTGGGTTTTTTGTAGGATTGCCCTAGGCAGGGAAGCCAAAATTTGTGTGGCACTTTAATGCCGCTGGAAAGAAACATGGAGGAGAGCCTCTAAATATTGTTCCCATTACAAAGGAGCGGGTCTCCTGTACTTGTAATGCCCATTCTGTAAGCATGGACTAAAACATTTACCCCTGGGGGGTATACATGAAACTACTGCCTAACTCTTGAACGGTTACGGTCATCATAGATATGATGTAAAAAAATTATGGTTTTGTGGCATCATGAACCACGGTCACACTAATCATATGATGGTGGCGGATGAGGAGAAGGAGGAGCAGTACAGCAAGTAGCCAAACGCATGAAGTGTGTACCCATGTGTGGGTGTGCGGAGGTGCATGGCAATTTACCGACACAAAATTTAAATTCCACTATCATTTTGGTGTGGTGAAGTCAGGCCCAATCCAACTCTTGTTCATCTTGATCAGTCAGCCCGTCAGCATTTTCAGTTGACAAGCGGGTGCGTTTAACAGTAATGATTCCACCTGCGGCACTAAATACACGCTCTGACAAAACTCTCGCGGCAGGCCAGGACTTCCAAGGAGTAAAGAGACAATTCCTGCCACTTGTCCAGCTTGGATACCCAATAATTATAAGGCACAGAGGAGTCTAGGAGCACTTCTGTACGATCGGCAAGGTACTCCCTCAGCATCTTGGCAGACTTTGCAGTCCTTGTGACACTATCCCGCACCTCATGGCCTGTGCTACAGGAGGAGCTGAGAAAGGTGTCCTAGATCTTTGAGTGTTTCTCCAGTGCCCCCCACCCCAACCTCTGCTGGATTGGACTTGTGCCTCTCTCGGCCGGACACCATGGTTGTCCACAGAATCGTGACCTCTGCCGCTAGCGTTTTCAGAAGGGAATTTTTTGTCTAATTCCGTGACTATGGCCTTCTGGTACTGCAGCATTTTTGTAGACCTCTCCGCCTCGGGAATAAGAGAAATAAAGTTATCTTTGTAGCGTGGGTCTAAAAGTGTCACCAACCAGTAATGAGTGTCCGCCAAGATGTTGATAATGCGAGGGTCACGAGACAGGCAGCGTAACATAAAGACAAAAAATGTGTGCCAGACTGTTAACAGGCAAGACTTCTGGGTCCTCACCAACAGCATGACTGGCCATGCTGACCTCATCATCATCCTGCTCCTCCTCCTCCTCCTCTCCCCTGTCCTCTGGCCATCCACGCTGAACCAACGGTCTGACAGTTGTGCATGTATTGCCATCAATTCCGAATGAAAGTAGCTCTATTTCTTCATCCTCCTCCTCGTCGTCATAGTCCTCTAGTGCACGTTGGGATGAGACGAGGCTGGGCTGTGGGTAATCACCCAGTACAGTTTCTTGCTGCAACTCATCGTGCCCCGCCTGCAATGCATCGTCTTTGATTTTGAGCTGAGAGTGTTTTAGAAGACAGAGAAGTGGGATGGTGACGCTAATGATGGCATCATCGCCGCTCACCATCTTGGTGGAGTCTTCAAAGTTTTGGAGGACGTACATATGTCGGACATCGATGTCCACTCCTGAGGTCTTATGTGTGGAGTTTGAACCGTATACCGACGGCCTAGTTGATGCTGGTACTCAACAACTGCCCTCTTCTGGTCACAAATCCTGACCAACATGTGCACTGTGGAATTCCAACGCGTGGGGACATCTGTGAGCAGGAAGCTGCAAACGCCTCTGAAAGTCGGCAAGGCCGGCAGAAGCAGTAGGTGACATTCTAAAACGGGCACACAGGTGGCGTACTTTGACGAGCAGATCCGACAGCTCCGGGTAGGATTTAATAAACCGCTGAACCATGAGGTTGAGCACATGGGCCACGCATGGAACATGTGTCCCCTCGCCTCAGAGCCGCCACCAGGTTCCGGCCATTGTCACACACGACCATGTCTGGCTGTAGGTTCAGCAGTGTGAGCCAGTGATCTGCCTGCTGTTTCAGAGCTGTCCACAACTCTTCAGCATTGTGGAGTTTGTCACCTATGCATATTAGCTTCAGCACAGCCTGTTGCCGCTTAGCCCAGGCAGTGCTTCCAGCTTGGGACTGGTATGGAGGAGGAGGAGGCTGAGGAGCATGACGTTCCGGAGCTGTAGACTGTGTGTGAAACCCTGACTGAGTTAGGGCCTGCAATCCTCCGTGTCGGAAGGACGTGTTCCGTCCCAAGCTCAGACTGGGTCCCGGCTTCCAGAATATTGACCCAGTGTGCCGTCAGCGAGATGTACCTGCCCTGCCCACAAGCACTTGTCCACGTGTCCATGGTTAGGTGGACTTTGCCTGAAACTGCGTTGTTAAGGGCACGTATGATGTTTTGTGACACGTTCTTATGTAATGCGGGAACGGCACACCGGGAAAAATAGTGATGGCTGGGGACCGAGTAACGTGGGACAGCCACCGCCATCAGGTTCCGGAATGCTTCTGTCTCCACTAGCCTAAAAGGCAACATTTCCAGTGCAAGCAGTCGCGAAATGTGTAAATTTAGAACTGTGGCATGTGGGGCATTGGCAGTGTATTAGCGCTTGCATTCCAAAGATTGGTGCATGGATAACTGAACACTGCGCTGGGACAAGGACGTGTTTGATGATGGTGCTATTTCTGTTTGTGCAACTACAGGGGAAGGACAGGAGACCTCTTCGCATGAAGTATGAACAGGGGATTGTCTTGCACGCACAACAGTGGAAGACTCAGTGGTGTCACCAGCAGACACTGCTCCTGGGCTCTGGTGTACATCCCACAAAGTCGGGTGCTTTGCTGCCATGTGCCTGATCATGCTGCTGGTGGTGGTCAGGCTGCTAGTTTGGTACCCCTGCTGATGCTGGCATGGCAGGTGTTGCAAATGGCCTTTTTAGTATTATCTGCAGACACCTTAAACAGCCAGACTCGGGAAGACTTAACAGTTGTACTGGCAACTTCTGTCGTGTTGTTGTTCCGGGGAACAGTTGCCTGTCTTCTGCCTGCAGACACCACCCTGCTTCTTCCGGCCTGTTGTGATGCTATGCCTAACTCCCCCTGTGCACTGCTGTCCTCGCTCTGCATGTCCTCCTGCCAGGTTGGATCAGTTACTGGATCATACACCACATAGTCTTCCACTTCCACACCCTGGTCCTCCTCCAGACTTTCTGGCAATTGTGTCTCCTCATCGTCCACCTCTTGTTGAGACACATTCCAACCGTTGCCTTTGTGAGACCGTGGCTGCTCAAATATTTGGGCATCGGTACATACAATCTCCTCATGACCCACTTCAACTGGAGTTGGCAAGAGGCCAGAATCTACAGAATCTACGAATGGATAAGTGAACAGCTCTTCAGAGTGTCCAAGTGTGGGATCAGTTTTGTCCGGGGCCGGGCACTCGGCATGGTGGGAGGAAGGAGGATCAGGGTGTTGAATGTGCTGTCCAGTCTCATGGTTACTGACACTTGACCGTGTGGAAGACAGGGTATTTGTGGTGGTGCCAAACTGACTGGAAGCGTTATCCGCTATGCAACGAACAACCTGTTGACACTTGTCTTGGTTTAATAGTGGTGTACTGCTGCGGTCCCCTAAAAATTGGGGCAGGAAGGTCGAGCAAGATGATGTGGGCATTTGATGTGGCGAAATTCGAGCTTGCACACGGCCTCGGCCTCTGCCTGCACCACCATCACGTACAGTTCCTTGTCCCTTGCCACAGGCCTTGCACATTTTCAATGTTGTGTCGCCTGTATACAGCTAAATGAAGGCGTCCAAAAGATGATTTTTAGCTGCACACTGAGATTACAGATTACAGTGGTTTAATCCCAGCAGGTGTATCGGTCACACACAAACGCTGAAGAAAATACAGAGTGTTTTTGCGTATCCTAATTTACACTACAACCTACTCCTGCCTATAGAGAGCTAAATTAATCCCTAAAAGCACTATTTTATGGTGGATGAGATTTCCAGCCTTTACACCAGCCCCAGATGTGATGCAGGCTGGTATACTGGCACAACGAAGTTTGCTATATACCCTGCCTTCCTGCCTGCCTGTATACAGCTGTTAGTCCTCAGAAGGACTGTTGTGGTAATTAGATTGGCAGCCCTGCGCCTACACTAGCTGAAAGGGCACAAATTTGTCCCTCAATCAGCAGCACCTAACCCTACACTGACTGTGGAGCAGAGTGACGAGCACAGCGTGGTCAGGTCTTATAAAGACCTGATGACGCTGTGCGGCTAGCCAATCACTGTAATGCCACAACCAACATGGCTGTGGCATTACAGTGTCCGTCAGCCAATCCCTGCATGTGGGCTGGCTCTGTAAAGGGTGCCAACATGCAGGGAGGTGGACCCTGAGTATAGCAAGAGTATCGCAAGATTACTCGGTACTCGCCGAGTACCGAGATATTCGTGTGAGTACCGAGTAGTGACAAGCATACTCGCTCATCCCTAATAGGTATTACTTGTTCTGCCATGCAAGGTTGGAACAAAGTAATATTTATCTCTTTAGAAGCTCAGGCAAATTCCCCATTTCCATTTCAACTGAATTTAAAACATGTAACTTGCTAAAATGAGTTCATAATCACAAATGCGCTCAGGTTACATCTTCTGGCTCCATTATGGGATCGTTAAAATAGAACCCCTACATAAGATTTGTCGAATGATGGAAACAAAGAATGCTAAATGTATCTCATGGGCTAACATACAAAAAATAAATAACTAAAAAGAATGAACCTGTAACATAACTAATTTTACTATCCACAGATTGAAATCCATGCCCGTGACCATTTTGAAAGTGGCCAAGTCTCACGTGACTATGTTTACACGAGCAGAATTGAATAAGAAGCTCAGTAATAAGGAGAAGATCCTAGCATGTTATTATCTTCAAGCTGTTATTATCTATAACAATCTACGTAACCCATCTGAGGCCAAAAATCTAATGATAGGTTTAATTTAATTAACCAACCTAGCATATTGCTGACACATGCTGCTTCACCATATCTTATGTATTTTCTATGTTTTTCCTCTAATGGTACCTTTACATGCCACTACAGAAGGTTAGAAACAACCGGGTGTCTCACATGCACGAGCACGTTCCAACGGTTGCAAACGGTACCCGATACCGCCTTTACACGCCGCTACAAAGTGCTCTACAGAAGGTTTAATCTATCTCTGGGGGCACTGCCGGGTGCCGCAGGTTACCTTCTGTAGAGCACCTTCCCTCATTTACACGCCGCTACAGAAGGTAATATGGGAGGACCTGGAGCAGCAGGAACAACACATAGGCGTGCCAGAGTTGTGGATTACGAGACGCTCGTACGGTGATTGGACAATGCAATAGCATCATGATTGGCCAGCCAGCGCAGGAAGGCTGGCTAATATATGATGCTATTGCAATTGTGTAGTATGACTGGTCAGCTCCTTAAATATGCCACCCTATGCATGGACAACCAATCGTAACGCTGGAGCTTCCACCAATGATCACTGAAGGGGGGCGGTATCCCGGAGGCTGTGTCACGCCCCAGGGAGTTACTACGTGACGAAAAAAACCTTCCTGTACCTCATTTAAATGCCGCTACCATCGGGTTGAAACCAACCTGTTTTAGAGCACTGCTCTAAAACAGGTGTCAACAGTGATGGGTGGCAACAACCTGATTTAGACGCCGCTACCTCGGGTTGTTTTGACGGTGCAAGATACATTTGTCTCCGACACCCGGTTGTTTCTAACCTTCTGTAGCGGCATGTAAAGGTACCATTATAGTTAAGAGACTGGGTTGAGAGGGAGAAATTAGATGTGGATGGGCAGGCCGTAACAGTGGTAAAGACAAAAAAATCTTTTGATACTGCAGGATGACGATGAGCAGGTATAGTTGTGGCCAAAAGTATTGACACCCCTGCAATTCTGTCAGATAATACTCAGTTTCTTCCTGAAAATGATTGCAATCACAAATTCTTTGGAATTATTATTATCTTCATTTAATTTGTCTTCAATGAAAAAACACAAAGAAGAATAAAGCAAAAAGCAAAACATTGATCATTCCACACACAACACCAAAAATGGGCCAGACAAAAGTATTGGCACCCTCAGCCTAATACTTGGTTGCACAACCTTTAGCCAAAATAACTGCGATCAACCGCTTCCGATAACCATCAATGAGTTTCTTACAGTGGTCTGCTGGAATTTTAGACCATTCTTCTTTGGCAAACTGCTCCAGGTCCCTGATATTTGAAGGGTGCCTTCTCCAAACTGCCATTTTTAGATCTCTCCACAGGTGTTCTATGGGATTCAGGTCTGGACTCATTGCTGGCCACCTTAGAAGTCTCCAATGCTTTCTCTCTCCAGTGCTTTCTCTCAAACCATTTTCTAGTGCTTGACCTCTGAGGGAGACTGTAAATGTTAAAAACATAACTCATATAATGCTATGCTGTATGTTCTTCAATTCAAGGTTTTGCCATTTGCAATTGTATCTTTAACGCAACGTTTCACTTTGACAGAATTTCCATATGTATTTCAAAAAGATTAGGCCAAATAATCAGCCTGAGGATGCAGATACGGTGCCTACATTCTTTGTGTCCTGCAATGGACAACAAATCAAGAATCCCGGCAAAGACATGGAGAGCTTCCATAATAAGTTTGTAACAAATGAGGACCTCCTTCTCTGCCAAGCATTTAACAAGACTAACAAATGTTTTATCTGCAGGTATCAACAGCCCGTAAAAACATGGAAGATGGCTATAGACGCATACAAAAAGTGGGCTGAATGTCTTTCGCAGGTGGAAGGAGATCAGGCCAATGCGTACGTGCACTTTGTCCAGACCCGACATGGTGGATAAATCTCCATCTGCTGCTGGGATGTTAATAGTGGCTACACTGAAGGGAGATGAGTAAGCAGGAACCTCCGAGTAAGAGACCAAAGATTATCCCCATCGGCATTCCCAAAATCCATCTTTTCACTGCATGAGACTTAAGTAATTATGCCTTATAGTATATATGATTTCTACCAAATACCTGGTTAAGTAGTT
This sequence comes from Allobates femoralis, assembly GCA_033576535.1. Classification (NCBI taxonomy): domain Eukaryota; kingdom Metazoa; phylum Chordata; class Amphibia; order Anura; family Aromobatidae; genus Allobates; species Allobates femoralis. The sequence goes on from JARQOC010000005.1 coordinate 299,565,389, forward strand.
TAGTAGGTAACAACAACTTTATCAGTTTTTCATAACTTAAATTAACTTTTTTTTTTTTTTTTCTTTAAATTTAAATCTGTCTAGTTGTTGTCAATGTATTCTTTGGGATGTGCTGCCTGAATATTTTATGCTTGCTGAATATTTTACAACTAGCTGTGAGCCCGATGCAAATGCATCGGGTGTCTAGAATATTTTTTTTTTTTTTTTTAAATTTTCAAATAATAATCCAATTATTCCAATGACATCTTTACACCAACTACATATATTTGTATGGTTGATATAATTTAAGGAAAATTGAACTATTATGTTGTAAGGGTCTTAGAACACAAAGTAGCAATACTTCTTAATATGTCAATTGTTTGAATTGATGAATTAACAGTACTAATATATGTATCAGCTAGTTTGTGTCAGCCCACCAATCGCGTCAAGATGCCCTTACGCCTGGTGGGACCTACTCTAACTAAATCCGAATTGATATAATTTAGATATTTGTATTATCTTGATTTTTCTTAGATTTTTTGAGGATTGTGATGTAAATAATAAAATTTTCTAAATTGATACAGAAGGAGTTACCAACTACAGACTTGCAGCAATATCCATACAATAACAAAAAAACTTGTAGTTAACCTACGGTAAATGGAGTTAACATAGCTTCAACAGGTGCATAAGATGCATCCACTAACTAACCACAGATGACTGCAGTTGATGTGGATGACACTGCTGCAACTATGTTGTCTGCACAAACCGCAAGTTAAGTACAAATTACATATATGCAATTATGAAAATTACAGCAAGTATGTTCTTGGTGAGTCCTTCATGATCAATTATTATCATTTAGTATATTCCTCAACAAAGTTAAAAAATCTAAGAAAATTGTCGTGGTAGAATCTAATTAATAATTTATGTTTGTCCCTATCTATCTAAACATGTGGAACACACCTTGCTAATGAGATGTGTGTGAACAGCCGTCCCACCCGTCTCTTAGCTGTTCACAAAAACCTCTCCCTTTAAAGAATAAAAATCAAATCTCTCAGCACGTAGAGTACTGGAGCTTTAAATAGTGGTTTCTATCACCCTGTGATAAAATCAGAATGATACACATCTCCAATGAAATATGAAATGTGTTTTTCCACAAACATTGTATAAACTATGCACATAAAAAACTGTAATTGAAAAGACTAAACTAATTTTTTTTTTTTTTTTTTTTTTTTTTTTTTTTAAATAGAAAAGGTAAAAATATAAAATATGCCAAAGTTCATCCCAAAATATTCCGATAGACAATATTTTTGGTGAAGACTTTCTCACAGTTAGGCACCAATTTGCCTTGAATGCATGAATCCACCACTTTCACCTTCACATTGCATCGTCTCTTCACACGTGAGAAAGCCACATATAATTGTCCATGACCAAAAACAGGTTCTGGCAAATAAATCCCCACTTTCTCCAAAGTTTGTCCTTGGGATTTATTTATGGTCATGGCAAAGGCAGGCTTCACGGGAAATTGCCGACGTCTTAGTTTGAAAGGCAATCCAGTCTCTGATGGACAGAGATCAATTCTTGGAATGAAGACTACATTTCCTTCATCCGAGCCAGAAATTACTTTTGCTTGTATCAAGTTGTCAAACAAAGCAATAATAATCATCCGAGTCCCGTTGCAAAGTCCTTTTCTGCTGTTAAAATTACGCAAAAGCATTATAATTGTACCAACTTTTAATTTGAGGAGATGAGAAGGCATTCCTGTTGGTGTTAGAGAATTTAGAAATTCCACGGGATATTGTTCGGGATTTTCTGTCTCATCTGGATCAATAGAATCGTGGCTCAAATATTCCATGTATTCTCCAGGAATACAATCCATCACTTTTGAATTGATCAAATCCACAGCGTCATTTTTGGGACAAAGAATGGCATGTGATGCAGCATTCTGAATACTTTCGTCATTATTCACATCAATGACAATGTTTTCACCAAATATGTCCAAGATTAAAGAGCCAGTGCAGATCATGTCTTGCGGGATCTCAATGACATCATCACCAAGGTTGTAATCATTGGACAATTCTCCATTTCCCAATTGAATTAACCAATTGCTATAATCAGTATCAATGGAGCGCATGTTGTTAAAGAGCGGCAATTGATTGAAAAGCTGCCATTGTCGTGAATATTTAATACAGCTCTCTACGATGTCTGTCCTTGTTCCATGAGAGATGATAGGAAGACACTGCCGAAAGTCTCCTCCCAGAACAATGACTTTTCCTCCAAAGGGTAATTTATTTTTCTTGGAGACATCAGTTGTCATGACATCCCGTAATAATTGATCAATTACATGCAAAGCGTATTTTGACAACATAGTAGACTCATCGATGATGAAGAGTTTGGTAGTCTTCAAATGTTGGGCCGCATCAGTATCATTTTTGATTCTTGAAACAGATGTCTCATTAATTGGTATTGGTATGCCATACAGTGAATGGATAGTTCTTCCTCCTTGCAATAGATTAGCAGCAATCCCTGTACTGGCTGCAGGTGAGACAACTTCTCCTTCTCCTCTGAGTTCATGAATCAATAGATGATAGAGATATGTTTTCCCACTTCCACCGGGACCGTCAAGGAAAAAGCACTTTGGCTTATCACTTGTATCCTCTAAAGCTTTATGGATTGCATTATAGGCCAAACGTTGTTGATCATTTAAGGTGGCTTTCATTTCATGTGCTCTTACTAACTCTTCTTCTTTGTTGTATTGAGGACGAATGTGTGGTTTTCTTTTTGGGCGTGGCAGATTAAAATCAATGAAATGTTTAGCATGAAATTTTAAAACATGCTCAACATCAGTCATGGCATATCCTTCACAATGCTCACAATCATCAGTGTCAGGGTGGTAGGCATGGCAGTAATCTTGAACGAAGTGTTGTTTAAATTCTTGCCACAACTCCAGGGGATGATTAGGAGGACCAAAGACACAAATATACGCAAACATTTCACGGAGCTGTGCAGGCATATTGAGAACACAGGCATCCAATAAAGTTTTTCTCCAAACACTGTCATCGAAGAGCAATCCAAGGGCTAATGCCGCCTCTTTAAACGTTGGGTATGTGACTTCCTTAACAGTCTTAAGGTTATCAAAACTTGTAGCTCCTTTAACATGGAGTAACAACAGCCTTAAAAAATAACGTTCTTGTTCTTGAATACTAACAGTGTAGAGTCTACCAATGACTGAAGCACCTCCTCTTCTTCTAACTTCCCATGCACCTTCTTTCCAAACATAATGCTCAGGAATTTGACGATATAAGTACTCCCGAGCATTGGGATCATTCTCATTGAGGGTAAAGTAGGCCATGAGTGTTGATTGTCTGTCCATTGAATAACTGATGTTGTCCGCAGAATCACCCTCGTGAAAAAAAAGTGATTGTGAATGAGGCAGATGTACTGCAAGACGAATAATGCTGTGAGATTGTCTATGCATTTGAAAAGCAAAGATTCGCCAAGCTGCCTCTGGTGCACTGACATATCTGGAATCCATGAATTTATGAGTTTCATCGTGTCTGATGTTGGTTTCACAAATTTCCACATTGGCTTTGTCATGACCTTTGTACACATATTTAAAGAGGTATTTTACACTCTGAATGGAAGCACATATTTCCACATTGATATGGCACTTATATTTTAATAGAAGGAAAGGGTTATATGGAACCACCCAAGAATTATCAATCATCTTGGAATGGTGTGGAAAAGAAGGTCCTTCGTTTCTTTGATAACTTGGATATGCATCCTCAGGGATAACAGTTTTTGTTTGAAACTGTTTTGGAAAATTTTTTTTACACTTTCCATTCTCCATACATGGAGAATTGGGATTGTGTTGTCCACAGGGGCCATGGATCATGTGTTGCATGACAATTTGATGGAGCACAGGGTAATGTGATGGATCAGGAATTTCAGCCCAAACAGTATTATCGACTTCTACCTCAGTTCTTAGTTTTGAGTTGGCATCCAGAATAATTAGAATGTGAGCATGTGGTAGGCCTCGCTTTTGAAATTCTATCACATGAACCATAGCACAAACCTTGCCAAATAATCCAGAATTAATATCTTTCAAAAGGGCTTCAAGTTTAATCCTGAATACACGGGCCACTAAATCCGGGCGATGTTCAGCACGCTGCCATGGCTGTAAATTGGTTACAATTTCACTCCATTTCGGATTGCAGGTCATCGTTATAAAAAGATCTGGTCTTCCAAATTTAGTTACAATCGCCATGGCATCTTGATACCTCTGCTGCATGTTTCGGGGACTTCCCTCAAAGGAAGATGGTAAAATTACGGTTTTGCCAATGGGGATTCCTTTTTCTACAGATTTTCTAAGTAAATGTTCTTGAAGGAGACAATAATCTTCCACCTTCAAATCCTTCTGGTGTTGTCGTATAAAATTTAAACGATTGGCCTCGATCTTAACATAGGCATCCACCAAGTACTGCTGTGTCAGTTTTCCTCCATTAAGAACAGGATTGAATTCTGTCCGTACTGACAGCAAATAACAGTAATACTGCAGCTGTGTCACCCTGCGAGGATTTTGGCCTTGCTGCATGAGTGATTCATGCCACCCTTGCTCTCCATGAGGGAAAAACAATGGATACAGTAATGCATCCAAATTACTGTGTAAAATACTTATTTGCTGTGTTTTGGGGGCCAACGGATTATTTGTGTCTGGTTTTAGATGTATTAAAATGTCTCTATTAAATGGTGGCTCTCCATCAGCATTTTCAAAGATGACTGCAACTTCATGGACAGTAGGGTTGTTATACCGTCTTGGGTCTTGCTCTCTGTCTTGTTTTATTGCCATGATGATATTAGGCATTTTTGTGCCATGTTCAAATGCTTTCTGTTCTTCCTCTTCCTCCACTTGCCGTAACATTTTGTAGGCTGAAACAAAGGGATTAATACCTTCCAATTGCTCAGCAATAATTGTCATCAAGGCTGGATTACACTTTTGATTTTCTGGAGACTGTAGGCGTTGTTCAGTAGCAGTAGCACTATCCAAAATATAGAGCTGTGCATATGCTGGAACTTGACCTTCAGCGGGGTGGAGAGTT
>JARQOC010000005.1:299575463-299600463 GCA_033576535.1 Allobates femoralis
CTCAGCCAGCGACTCGCTGCCGCACCTGCCGCAAGTCCCCCTATACTTTCTATGGGGATTACCGCAACCGCGCCGCAAGTGTAGCGACTCGCAATGGCCTCGCGGCCATTGCTCGCGCTACACAGCGACTCGCAATAGATCCCCATTGAAAGTATAGGGGGAGATGCGGCAGGTGCGGCGGCTGAGGTAGCGACTCGCAATGGCCTCGCGGCCATTGCTCGCGCTACCTCAGCGGTAAATCGCTAACTTTGTGGCCGAGCCTCTGGTTCTATTTTCGGCCAGCGGCTCGCAATGGCCGCTTCGCGGCCATCGCGAGTGCGTGGTGACGTCAGCGACTCGCAATGGCCGCTACGCGGCCAATGCTTCGCCGTGATGACGTCACAATAGTGACATAGCCACGGCACGTTGTCGGGGTCCGACACGAAAATGCCTACGGCAATTATATAGTAGATATTGTATTCTTTTTTAGATTATTTCGGGCTTTTCCCCAAAAGATCTGAAGCGCTATCTGATTGATCAGCATTGGACGTCCAATCTACCTGTCCTAGTAATGTCCAATGTGAATGGAAGCCTAAACCAGATAGAGGGGATACAGAGAACATTGCCAGACTTCAAGAAAAGCTAAAATCGCAAAAGTGGACAGGCCTAATGATTGTAAAGGAATGTGGTAAAGGTGAAGGACTGGGCTCAACTCGTGCTTTTAGTAGGGGAGAAGTAATTTGTGACTATCACGGAGTGCTTAGAGAAGGAAACGAGGCTAACCAAATACAGGCAACTCTGAACGAGGACAAATGCTACGTGCTTTTTTTTTTTTTTTAATTGGTGAAAAGGAGTGGTGTGTTGATGCCAGGGAGGCTCCGTGCAGTTGTCACCCAGACATGCCTTATACATTTGGACGAAAGATAAATCATTCACTGAAAAATTACAATGTGAAACCTCTCCTTAAATTTATAATTGATGGTAACACCCCATCAATACTTCTTTGGGCTAATTGCGATATCAAACCAGGAACACCGCTTTTGTTCGATTATGGAGTGAAACTGAATGATTATGGAGAAGCTTCAGATGTCTCATGGCTTACAACGTGACTTTTTGATATTTAGAAAAGGATTTTGGTTTATATGATCTCTCGATGTATGCGTGGGTTTCCTCCAGGTACTCCGGTTTCCTCCCACACCCTAAAGACATACTGATAAAGAATCTGGATTGTGTAACACAATGTGGACAGTGTTTAGGATCTATGGAAAGCGCTGTGGAGTTAATAGCACTATGAATGTTGTTGTTGTTAATATTTTTCAAAACCATAAATAAATATTTTCCTTTTACTATTTCCTCACTGATGTGTTTTAAACTAGTTAGGCCCTATAATATGGTGCTATTTTGAAGTTACTATCTTGTCATCGTGTACTTTTTATCTTGACTCCCTCCCTTTTAGATGAGCTCACACTCTGAGCTGGCATCAATCCCCACACATGTCAGCTGATGTAATCATCTGACATGTGAACCTAACAGCATCAATTGCATCATTGTTTTAACCCTTTAGCTTTTGTGTTTAATCAGTGACAATTCGAGTTGTACAGCCAACAGACGGTAGTCTGAAATATCCAATTTTTCAACTCAACGTAACCAAATATTTTATTACTATGACATCATAGTGGGGTATTACATCACAATAGGGTATTAAGGAATCCCAATGGGATATTATGAAGTTACAATGGGGTACTATGACATCATTGCTTGGTATTATATCACAATGGGGTATTATGACATCATAGTGGAGTGTATTCACATCATAGTGAGGTATTATGACATTATGTTGTGGTATTATGATATCGCAATGGGGTATTACCTCACAGTGGAATACCACATCAAAGTGGGGTATTATGATATCACAGTGAGGTATGACATTAACATGTGGTACTATGACATCACAATGGGGTATTATTACTGTGAAGTGGGGTATTTTGACAACATAGGGAGGTATTATGATGCCACGGTGTGGTGTTATGAAATCACAATGTGATATAATGACATATTTGGGTATGATAGCAAAGTGGGGTATTATGAAATATGTCCAATTGTCACTTGTCCCTTCCATGACCTTACTTTAGTTGTAAGACTGGTGGAGGGGATGGTGTAGTTTTACTGTCGGTTTATGTTCATATCATATTCGTGTGGATAAAAGCACATCTTTTTGGCGCTATTCTGTTAAAAAAAATAGCCATAGGCACCCAGACAGCCAGCCCTCATGCTCTGTTTGTTTATTAAAAAAAAAAAATGTGAGGGCTGGCTAGAGAAAGCAATGGGCACCTCAATAGTCGGCTTTCACGTTCATTGAACTATTCCCAATATGAGTTCTGGCTACAGGAAGTCCTGGACAACCTGTAGCAAGCCCTCATGCTTGTGTAACACATTAGAGAGAGAAAAGCACCATCTGGTGATTTTACAATCCTATATTAAAAATTTAAATGTTGGGCAACAGTGCCACCCGGTGGATTTTCCACAGAAACACACATTTTCAACAGTTTACTCCTCCATGAAGGCTGGTTATTGCGCCAAAAAATAAGTGCGATAGCCAGAACTCATGTTACTTTTTTTGCATTTTTATTGCATAGACCCCCTCAGGAGCGATATTTCAGGCCGTGGAGCGTACGGTTTTGAGCAGAAACTTTTCCTGTCTAATGGAAAAAATGTTGCTCCTCCCACCGCAGGCGTAACTGGCACCCAAAGAGTTAATGGGCCACAGTAACATCACAAGTGTTAACTCCCCACACAACACTGGACACTGCACTAGCACCTCTAGGCCAGAAGGGGGGAGCTCAAGCAGCTCCCTGATATATTCTGGTCAGAGGAGGAAGTAGTTGGTTGATAGTTGACAGTTCAGTTGAGTGCACGGAGCACTAGGAGGAGGACCTGTAAATGGGAGCAGTGCTGAGCTCCTGACAGGGACTACTGACTACTTTCAGGTCTGAAGCCAGGGTTTGAGGAGAGGAGTACAAGAAACAGAGGAACCTTTCTGGGAGGTTGACCTTTGGGCAAAATCAGGGTGTCTGCGTCCCGTTGGCAACAGGCTTGACCTGAAAAGTTGCCGAAAGGCAACAAAACTTGACTCTTTGTTGCAAACGGGACACAAAATGGCTGATTTTTGTTGCAGGTTGGCAACATATGTCGCCATTGTGCAACAGGCTTGTCCTTGGTCCATTGTATTTGGCGTAAGAGTCAATATGGAAGCATCACCTTCTGTCCTATAGTAATATATAGGGACTGAGGGGGGAAATGTGTTACTTGGTATTTAGGGACGCTTATGTGGAGCCCACCGGACCAAGGTACTGCTGGGGATATCATGGTGGTCTTGGTCCGGATTGTGTCCCGGGTTCCGTAAGTAAATGGGAGTATATTTACAGGGGAGTTTGTCATGACACCACCCACGGGTTGTGGTCAGTGAGGGGACCACCGCTGCTGCAGAACCTCCGGGGATGATGTTTGGCAGCTGGAGATGTAACGGCTCTCCGCGGGTAGAGCTTGGTTCCCCGGGGCAGTGATAGTTATAGTCTATGATTGAGGCTATGGATGTTGTAGGATAGGGGTAGTAGTAGAGATGATGGTAGATTGTGAGGGCACGCAGGGTTTGAGCACACGGATCACACACACTCACGGTTTTGAAGTTTTCCAAGTCTTTACTATAGATTTTGTAGCAGACAACTGTCCACGGAGTCTGTACTGGGGCCGGGTTGGTCCCACCCTGTCCGGGTCCTCAGCTTCCTACTCCTGCGTCTTGTGTGTGACCCTGCTGCTGCTTTAGCTGAGCTGCTGGCCTTGTTTCTCCTCACAGGTACTCCCTTTGCTAGGCAACTTGAGTCTTTCTGTGTGCGTCTGACCCCGCCGTGTTGCTTCGCTGAGGTACGGTGTAGGTATGTAACCTCTACTAACCCAGTGTTTTCTGTGCTTCGTGTCTCAGTCACAGATTCGGATCCAGTATCCGGCTTCTGCGCTCCTCTGGGGCGAGTTATGAGGTAACTCAGTCTCACAGGAGTTTCTCTAAGTGAACATCGATGCCATGACTGGGTAATTGGAGCCTTGCTCATTTTTGGCTTCCAAGCTGGAAAAATGGCATGAGCTCGCCACTCACACCTTGGAGACCCTGTAGTGGCCCGCAGCCAGCGTTCTCTCTGAACGTGTCTTCACAGCGCTGCTGGTGGTGTGCTGACGGATAAGCCAGAATGTGGACAGACTAACGTTCATCAACATGAACAAGTCATGGATCCGCAAGGACTTTTCTACCCCTCTGTCATCATGGGGAGACTAAAGGCTTGTGGATTTTTGATTTTTGATTGTGCTTCATGACGGTAACCATTTGAAGTTTGCAACTGTGGGGCAATTGATGCCACTTAAGTGGTGTCTGTGCCCAAATTTTTGGAAAAAATGTAGACTCTTGTTGAAGTCCCCTAAATGTGTTTGACAAGATTTTAGAAGGGCATCCCATGCCTATATCTGTGTCTCCTTCTCCTCCTTTTACTCATCCAGCTCTTTTCTTTTCCCATTTTAATATGCAATTGTCACTTTTCCATATGTTTGCTGTGTCTTCTGAGTAGTTTGTCACCTTTTGGACACCTTAGAAGATGTTTTCTATTTGTTTTCTATTATTATTATTTTATTATTATTATTATTTATTTATATAGCGCCATTAGGTTCCATGGCGCTTTACATGAGGATAAGAGAGACAAGAACAAGTACACTAAATCTAGGTGAGGCAGGGACCCTGTCCACGAGGGCTCACAGTCTATGAGGGGTGGGTTAGGATACAGTAGGATGGGGGAATGTCAGGTATGGGGCGGTCTCCTGGGTCTCATGGCAGGTTGTAGGCTTGACAGAACAGGTGAGTCTTCAGGTGACACTTGAAGCTACTCAGGGTAGGAGAGTGTCTGACGTGTTTGGGCAGGGAGTTCCAGAGTAAGGCAGATGCCCGGGAGAAGTCCTGGACTCGGTTGTGCGAAGAGGTGATGAGGGGGGAGCAGAGGAGGAGTTCTTGGGAGAAGCGGAGGTTGCGTGAGGGTAGGTATCGGGAGACCAGGTCGGAGATGTATGGTGGGGCCAGGTTGTGTATGGCTTTGTACGCCATGGTTAGTGTTTTGAATTGGGATCTCTTGGAGACGGGGAGCCAGTGAAGGGCTTGGCAGAGGGGGGAGACAGGGGAGTAGCGGGAGGACAGGTAGATTAGTCGGGCAGCGGAGTTGAGGATAGACTGGAGAGGTGTGAGGGAGTTAGCCGGGAGGCCATTGAGAAGGAGGTTGCAGTAGTCAAGGCGGGAGATAAGAGCATGAATGAGTGTTTTAGCGGTGTCGTGGGTGAGGAACGAGCGGATCCGTGAGATGTTCTTGAGCTGGAGCCGGAGGGATGTGGTGAGGGCCTCGATGTGGGGCTTGAAGGATAGGGAGGAGTCAAGGATTACCCCGAGGCACTTGGCTTGGGGGACTGGGGAGAGGGCGCAGTCGTTGATGCAGATGGATAGGTTGGGAGGTGGGGTGGAATTTCTTGGGGGGAAGACTATGAATTCAGTTTTGTCCATGTTGAGTTTAAGGAAGCGAGCAGAGAAGAAGGATGAGATGGCGGAAAGGCATTGTGGGATTTTGGAGAGTAGGGAGGTGATGTCAGGGCCGGACAGGTAGATTTGGGTGTCGTCAGCATAAAGGTGGTACTGGAGGCCATGGGACTCGATGAGTTGCCCTAGGCCGAGAGTGTAAATGGAGAAAAGTAGGGGTCCCATGACCGAACCTTGGGGGACTCCGACAGAAAGGGGGTAGGGTGAGGAGGAGGTGTGGGAGTGCGAGACGCTGAAGGTCCGGTCCGCTAGGTATGAGGAGATCCAGGAGAGGGCAAGGTGGGTGATGCCAAGAGATTCCAGGATCCGGAGAAGAAGGGAGTGGTCAGCCGTGTCGAAGGCGGCAGACAGGTCAAGGAGGAGGAGGATGGAGTAGTGGTGTTTGTTCTTGGCGGTCAGTAGGTCATTGGTGACTTTGGTCAGGTTTCGGTGGAATGGAGGGGTCGGAAGCCGGACTGTAGGCAGTCGAAGTGGGAGCACGAGGAGAGGTGAGAGGACAGTTCGGAGTGGACGTGCTGTTCAAGTAGCTTAGAGGCGAATGGGAGAAGAGATATGGGGCGATAGTTAGAGACAGAGGTAGGGTCAAGTGAGGGTTTTTTAGGATGGGCTTGATTAGGGTGTGTTTGAAGGCCGAGGGGAAGGCACCAGTGCTAAGTGAAAGGTCAAAGAGGTGGGTGAGGGCTGGGATGAAAATGGAGGTGTGGTTCGGAATGCGGTGGGACGGGAGTGGGTCGTGGGCCCAGGTGGTGAGGTGTGACTTTGACAGGAGGGAGGAGAGTTGGTCTTCAGTTATGGGGGGAAGTGGCTGATGGAGGAGGAGGGCAGTGCAGGTGGGAAGGGGAGTTGTGGGGATAGTGGACCGAAGCTGCTTCTGATCTTGTCGATCTTCTCCTTGAAGAAGGTCGCAAAGTCTTCAGCAGAGATGAGGGGAGAAGGAGGAGGAGCAGGCAGTCGAAGTAAGGAGTTGAAAGTTTTGAAGAGCTGTTTGGGGTTGCGGGACAGAGAGGTTATAAGGGATGAGAAGAACTCTTGCTTGGCGGTAGCAAGTGCCGTCTTGAAGTCAGTGATGGATTGCTTGAACAGGGCAAAGTGCTCGGGGGTGTGGGACTTTTTCCATCTCCTCTCGGCGACCCTGGACGCCCGTCTCAGGTTTTTAGTGAGGGTGGTGTGCCAGGGTTGCCTGTTAATGTGTGGAGCATGGAGAGTGAGGGGGGCGGCTAGGTCGAGAGCGTTCGTTATGGTGGTGTTGAATAGGGTGGTGGCAATGTCAATGTCGTCAGCGGAGGGTATGTCAGTGAGAAGGAGGAGTGATTCAGAGAATAAAGGAAGATCAAGATCTTTTAGGTTTCGGTGAGGGTGATCAAGTTTGCGGAGAGGGGGTAGTGTGGCAGGGGAGGAGAGGGTGGAGAAGGTCAAGAGATGGTGGTCGGACAGTGTGAGTTCAACAATCCCCCTGGATACAGACGTGCAGGAGGGCCTGTAAACCTGAAGTGGGTGTATTGTAGTATAGCCCTTTGGCAGGGCAGCCAAAAATTGGGAGGTTCAACAATGACCCATGCATACAGATGTGCATGAGGGCCTGTAAACCTGAAGTGGGTGTATTGTAGTATAGCCCTTTGGCAGGGCAGCCAAAAATTGGGAGGTTCAACAATGCCCCTGGATACAGACGTGCAGGAGGGCCTGTAAACCTGAAGTGGGTGTATTGTAGTATAGCCCTTTGGCAGGGCAGCCAAAAATTGGGAGGTTCAACAATGCCCCTGGACACAGACGTGCAGGAGGGCCTGTAAACCTGAAGTGGGTGTATTGTAGTATAGCCCTTTGGCAGGGCAGCCAAAAATTGGGAGGTTCGCGAGGGTCACGAGCCAGGCAGCTTTCCATAAAGTCAGCCATGTGCGCCAGACTCTTAACAGCCATCACTTCAGTATCCTGACCAACACGATGACTGAACATGCTGTCCTCCTCCTCCTCCTCATCTCCCCTGTCCTCTGGCCAGCCACGCTGAATCGAGGGTATGACTGGTGTGCATGTCATATCCTCAATTTGGCCAGAGAGTTGCTCCATGTCTTCATCCTCCTCCTCCTCATCATAGTCCTCCACTGCACGTTGTGATGACATGAGGCTGGGCTGTGTGTTATCACCCACACCCACTACTGTTTCTTGCTCCAAGTCATCGCGCTCCGCCTGCAATGCATCATCTTTGTTTTTCAGCAGAGACCGTTTTAAAAGGCAGAGTAGCGGTATGTTGACGCTAATAATGGCGTCATCGCCGCTCACCATCTTGGTGGAGTCCTCAAAGTTTTGGAGGACGGTACATAGGTCGGACATCCATCTCCACTTCTCAGGTGTTATGTGTGGAGTTTGACCCATTTTCCGAAGGCTTAGGTGATGCAGGTAGTCAACAACTGCCCTCTTCTGCTCACATATCCTGACCAACATGTGCAGAGTTGAATTGCAACGCGTCGGGACATCACACACCAGTCTGTGGGCCGGAAGACGCAAACGGCGCTGAAAGCCGGCAAGGCCGGCTGAAGCAGCAGGTGACTTGCGAAAATGTGCAGACAGGCGGCGAACTTTTACCAGCAGATCAGACAGCTCTGGGTATGACTTTATAAACCTCTGAACCACCAGGTTGAGCACATGGGCCACGCATGGAACATGCGTCAGCTGGCCTCGCCTCAAAGCTGCCACCAGGTTCCGGCCATTGTCACACACAACCTTTCCTGGCTTTAGGTTCAGAGGTGTGAGCCAGTGATCTGCCTGCTGTTTCAGAGCTGTCCACACCTCTTCTGCATTGTGGGGTTTGTCACCTATGCATATTAGCTTCAGCACAGCCTGTTGCCGCTTCGCAGAGGCAGTGCTGCAGTGCTTCCAGCTTGGGACTGGTGTGGAGGGTAAAGTGGAGGAAGAGGAGGCTGAGGAGCATGACATTCCGGATCTGTAGAGTGTGGGTGAAACCCTTACTGAGGTAGGGCCTGCAATCCTTGGTGTGGGAAGGACGTGTTCTGTCCCTCGCTCAGACTGAGTCCCAGCTTCCACAATATTAACCCAGTGTGCCGTCAAGGAGATGTAGCGGCCTTGCCCACAAGCACTTGTCCATGTGTCTGTGGTTAGGTGGACTTAGGATGAAACAGCGTTGTTCAGGGCACGTGTGATGCTTTGTGACACGTGGTTATGCAATGCGGGGACAGCACATCTGGAGAAATACTGGCGGCTGGGGACCGAGTAACGTGGGACAGCAGCCGCCATCAGGTCGCGGAATGCTTCCGTCTCCACCAGCCGGAAAGGTAACATTTCTAGCACAAGCAGTCGCGAAATGTGAGCATTTAGGACTGTGGCATGTGGGGTGTTGGCAGTGTATTTGCGCCTGCGTTCAAAGGTTTGCTGAATGGATAATTGAACGCTGCGCTGGGACAAGGATGTGCTTGATGGTGGTGTTATTTGTGCGTGGGCAACTTCAGGTGCAGGGCCGGAGGCTTGTTCGCAGCCAGCATGGACAGGGGATTGGCTCGCACGCACAACACGCGAAGACGTAGCAGTGACATCAGCAAGCACCGCTCCTCGAGTCTGTTGTACTTCCCACAAAGTCGGGTGCTTGGCTGACATGTGCCTGATCATGCTGGTGGTGGTCAGGCTGCTAGTTTTCGTACCCCTGCTGATGCTGGCATGGCAGGTGTTGCAAATGGCCTTTTTAGAGTCATCTGGAGCCAACTTAAAAAACTGCCAGACTCGGGAAGACCTAACATTTGCACAGGCACCTTGTGATGTGTTGTTGTTCCGGGGAACGGTTGCCTGCCTTCTGCCTGCGGACACGACCCTGCTTCTTACTGCCTGTTGGGATGCTACGCCTCCCTCCCCCTGTGCACTGCTGTCCTCACTCTGCATATCCTCCTGCCAGGTTGGGTCAGCTACTGGATCATCCACCACGTCGTCTTCCTCTTCCGCACCCTGATCCTTCTCCTGACTTCCTGGCAATTGTGTCTCATCATCGTCCACCCCTTGTTGAGACATGTTGCCAACATTCCGTTCGTGAGAACGTGGCTGCTCAAATATTTGGGCATCTGTACATTCCATCTCCTCATCACCCACTTCAACAGGAGCTGGTGAGAGGCCAGATTGTGCGAATTGATACGTGAACACCTCTTCCGAGTGTCCAAGTGTGGGATCAGTAATGTCCATGGATGTGTACTTGGCCTGGTGGTAGGAAGGAGGATCAGGTTGGGAAATGTGCGGTGCAGTATCACGGCTACTAACACTTGACCGTGTGGAAGACAGGGTGTTTGTGGAGGTGCCAATCTGACTTGAAGCATTATCCGCTATCCAAGTAACAACCTGTTGACACTGGTCTTGGTTTAAGAGCGGTGTACTGCTGCGGGCCCCAAGAATTTGGGACAGGACGTGAGAGCGAGTAGATGTGGCACTTTGTTGTTGCGAAATTAGTGCTTGCACACGACCTCGGCCTCTGCCTGCACCACCATCACGTCCACTTCCTTGTTCTTTGCCAACGCCCTTGGGCATTTTGCCTGTATACAGCTACAACAATCTGGTGACTGTTCTGGTCACAGGAAAGCTGGATATTAGACCCTGCCTGTATAGAGCTAGTCAAGTACAACAGTCTGGTGACTGTTCTGGTCACAGGAAAGCTGGATATTAGTGATGGGCGAATCCTAAATTACTCGGAATCGCTTGACTCTAGCGAGTCCGAGCCCGGGACTCGCTACTCGTTGCGAGTCTAGCGAGTCCAATGTTAATGAATGGGGAAGCGAGTAATAGCGAGTAATGTGTGATTTAAAAATCGCAGATGTGTCTCGGAAAGCGCTCGCATTGCCATGTCTGAAGCCCCACTCGCAACTGTATTTTGCTGCTGTCTCCGAGGCCAAACTCGCATGTGTTTGTCTTATTTGGCGCCGATGAGGCGAGGCAAGCGATTTTCTGCAGCAAACCCCATGCTTTTAGCAAACAGGAAATAAGGCGACTCGAGCTGCCCGGCTGGAGGCGCACAAACACACAGAGCAAGCATGGCCACTGTCAACACCCTGCAATTAATAGCTCTGGTGGAGGCTCGGCCCCTGCTTTGGCTGCCCACTGACCCTGCCTATGGGGATAACGTCCAGCAGACTACAGCCTGGAGGGAGATCGCTCAGGTCGTGTTCCCTACGTTTCATCGCTGTGGCCATGATGCACAGAGCAATATGGGTGAGTTAAATGTGTTCACACGTTATATTGCATTTACCGTATATAGTCGTGTATAAGCCGACCCGTGTATAAGCCGACCCCCATACTTTAGCCCCAAAAAACTGGGAAACCATATTCACCGCCATTCCTTGTATACAGCAGCTATCACTGTTAGACAGCCCCCAGCAGAGTATACAGCTCCACCTGCAGATAAAAAAGCCAAGAAGCCAGCGCTGCCTAAGGTTAGCACGCAATACAAAAAGTGCATGGGCACATAATTTCTAACTGTACTTTAAACTGAGACATTTCGCAAACAATTGATCAATTCTTTGAGCTACCCCGCCACGTCACGGCATTCTCAGATGGGGCAGTCCTACTCTACATTTTTTAATTCGCTGTGCCATTACGGCCTCCTGAATGCATTAAAAGCAGAACCATATCAAATGCACACGTACCTGAAGCATTACTGAACTACTCCCATGGCACCAGAAAAGCAGCGCAGATAAAGGCAGACCAGGTCCGGACATGACATCCGGACATTATCAGATCTGACCCCCACACTGCCCAACCAACATCCATTGATGAGGGTAGAACGGGCCCAAACACATGTGCAACAATCAAGCAGAGTTAAATGTGTTCACACGTTATATTGCATTTACCGTATATAGTCGTGTATAAGCCGACCTGTGTATAAGCCGACCCCCCTACTTTAGCCCCAAAAAACTGGGAAACCATATTGACCGCCATCCTTGTATACAGCGGCAATCACTGTTAGACAGCCCCCCAGCAGAGTATACAGCTCCACCTGCAGAGTATACAGGCCCCCCAGTGTGTATACATGCCCCCGATATTAGGGTATACAGCCCCCCGTGGGTACACAGGCCCCCCAGCAGTGGGTATACAGGGCCCCCAGTGGTTATACAGGGCCCTCATAGTAGGGTCTACAGCCCCCCCGTGGGTATACAGGCCCCCAACAGTGGGTATACAGGGCCCCCATAGTAGGGTATACAGCCCCCCCGTGGGTATACAGGCCCCCAGCAGTGGGTATACAGGGCCCCCATAGTAGGATCTACAGCCCCCCGTGGGTATACAGGCCCCCAGCAGTGGGTATACAGGGCCCCCGTGGGTATACAGGGCCCCCATAGTAGGGTATACAGGGCCCTCAATGTGTTATCATGCGCCGTCACATGGTTGCCTATATTTGGATGGGGTCACAATGGGGTCACAATAGTACACTTAGTTTAAGGGCTGGTCCTCCTGGCTCTGAAGGCCAGGGGGTTGGGTGTATATAAATACCACTAATGAGCGGAGTCTGGTGCCTGCACTATTACATTCTCTATGCGTTGACATGTGCCCTGCCCAATTTGTGATTGTGGCCACGTGAGCTCAATGTCCGTAATGCTGTTGATGATGTTCCACACTGTCGTGTCACTGTGCCTTGTATACACATTACACACACAACATGAATAAAATGTTATTGTTGATTTGTACACATACTTTTAGTGTTTCAAATGTTACAGAGGTCTAAACCCGGTTTGAAATCATTTCACAGTTGACTTCATTATGAAACGGTGGAGGAGCTGCCGGGACCAACACAAGCGGCAACACCGCAAGATCATGGAGGGGGGACCGGAAGCTGATCCAGGGCCGATCTATTGCCACTACGACCGGTTGTCCTTCCTTGAACCGGTGGCCCGTATGTCAAGGTATGTGTCTGCTGCACTGTTGTGTACTAATATTGTTATTATTATTTATTTATATAGCGCCATTAGGTTCCATGGCACTTTTACATGAGGATAAGGGTTAACGACAAAAAACAGTACATGAAGACAATCAGGTCATACAGGTACAAGAGGAGAGGACCCTGTCCACGAGGGCACACAATCTACGTATGAAACTCTATAATGAGTGTGGTGGTTTACATACCCACACTGGGGTTTGTTTCTGCCATGGTGCAACACAATTCTATTACCTTTGGCAATGATCCAGGACATACACATTTATAGTCACATTGTGACGTTGGGACAAATAAGCAATGTTCTGCAGGGTGGTCAGACACAATGTTCCGTGACCTCACAATTAGCTATTATTGTTAGCATGTTTGTGGAACAAAGCCATGTTCTTCCCTGCAATGGCCTCTAAGGTGTGTGGCCTTGTCTGGTTTGCCTGTCATAAGCCTCATTTGTATCAGTTCCTAATGGCCTCGACTTGCATAAGGGCCACATACATCCCTACACGTTTAGTTTGTGTGTGTTTTTTTCGGCTAAATAACGTTGCAAGGATATACCCCTTTTGCACTAAACTGTTTGTACACCATCCCAGATTGTTGACACAGTCACACACATTTCAGGACATACCCTGTATCACTACAAATACGTGTGGTTCAGTTTTCCCATAGGTATATTTGGGGCTGCAAGGTGATGGTGTAGATATTAGGGCCCACATGTGAATTTAAGTTTTTTGGTCGTTAACTCATGGGCACATTACGAATCCTCCGGAAAACATAGTGTATTAATGCTGTCTAAAATCAAACTAAAGAGGGCCATATTTTAAGTGCAACAGGCTTTTATGTCCAAGGTCCTTTAGGAAACCCGAGGTTTGCCTTTGCTGCTCCCGGTTTTTTGTTCGGCCCCGTTGGAATAACTGTAAAACTGTCCATCTGTGCATACCACCTTGTTTGGCACCAACGATGTGTGACCTGCTGCTCAAAAACAACCCCATACTCTATGTCCATTACAGTCGTTTCAAAACCCAAGCCATCTGTTTGGTGTGCTTTTTTTACCAAGACATTCCTGATTAGCATACATGGCAGCAAAAAGGAGTGTAGGCCACTAACGCCGAATGCTCATGTGTCACTTATGCTGCATGACTCCATTTCCTGTCTTGCTCACCTGCCCTATAGATCTGGGTTATGTGCATTGAGACCAAGGCCGCCCACACTGTGTCTTTTTGTGTCCATCTGATGGCAAACAACCCTGAAGAATGTGTTTGCCTCACAGTGTCAGGCTATAGCTTTGTCCACATAAAGTTTCCACAAAAAGTCTAAGCAATAGTTGTGGCCACTAATATGTCTTCAAGTGACTACATAGCTGTCCTGCCTAAGGCAGGGCACAGTGTAATAGTGCAGACAAATTTTTAAATTTCTAATGTAATGGCAAAAAATCGTGGAGCAACACTACCCACACATAGAATATTGGTTGAGGCATGAGCCAAAATGTCCTTAATGTATTTGCTGCAATTCCATCTTAAGGCCAACAATGAAAAGACACAGAATACACAGATACACTGAGTCAAAAAAGCGTGCACATGTCATGTTTGGCCTATGGTTTTGTTTCCAAACGCAACCCATTCACCAAATGTTTTTTATATTTACCCACAGAGCTGCTCACTATCGGAGGCGGCGGCGTCACCGGCCAGCACAGCTGCCTGAGGAGGCGAGGGAGGCCCCTGAACCACCACCAGAGGAGGAGGGAGTACCACCACCACCACCACCACCTCCGCCACCACCACCACCACCACCACCACCTTTGGGGCCACAGGAAGAAGAGGAGGATGAAGGGCCACACCAGCGGTCTCCCCAACCAAACCAAGCTGTGGCCATCCAGCTTCCTCCACTGCCGACTGCCAGCAGTGTGGGAAGTCACCTGAACCCCAGCAGCCCTGCCCAGATCCCGGGGGCACCAAAAGACCACAGAGGACAATGTAATGCTGACTTTGCCCGCAGTCTCATACCATTCTTGGATGATATTCCATTCGAGAGACGACTGCGGGCTTGGTCAGCAATACACATTGTAATTGACGCCTATCGGCCCCCAAACCACCCATGCCAGGGTCTTTTCATATTTGGAGGGGTGGCAGCAGTCTACCTCCAACAGACTGGGCAGGCCCACACCCCGGGAGAGCTACGTGGCAACCCAGAGGTGGTGTCCACCTAACAGGGGCCTACCAACCCAAGGCCAACCGGCCCAGATGACCCACCCTACAGGGTTACAACCATTGGGTGAGGTAATACATGGGGCCCTGGACCTCTCCACGACCAAGGTGATGGTGTCCCGCTAGAGGCAACCCCACAGAATGCACCAACCTACCACCAGCTGTAGGGCACATTTTTTTTTTGTTTATTTGTTTGTTTGTATTGTGCATTGCACAATTTATTTTTTATTTTGTTATGTTTTATGTCTTACTTTTTACAAAGTTAAAAAAAAAAAAAAAAAAAATCTGACATCTTTGCCATTAAGGAGTAATAATACACAGTTTACAAAAACTGCTTTGTGTCTGTCTTTTTTCAGGGACTGGATGTGTAGGGTTTTTTTGCGGGTGGGCTTAAAGTCATCATCATTAGCAAGTACTTTACGGCCCGCATGGCGCATGAAGGCACCTTGGTTATTATGTGTAAAATCATGACTGCACATAGAAATGTTGCTGACAAATAAATAGTGCCTGTGTTTGGGGGGGGGTTACTTAATGACTCGGTATGGCAACAACACTAGGAACACAGATGCGATAGGATGGTACGTCTACTTGCAACACAGCGCGTCTACGCGTTATCTCCGTAGCGTACAGTGGGACCCTTCGCCAGGCTCCAGCAGGATCTTAGTACAAGCCACGTCTTCGATGCAGGCATAGGCTTGTTGCCTCAAAAAATTAGCCCAAGGGGCAGGATCAACTCTTTTTAGAAATAGAGGAGGGCGCGTGGCCCATACTATATTCTTGCTTGTCCTGACAGCATAGTACAAGCAACTAAATCGATGCAGGCATAGGCTTGTTGCCTCAAAAAATTAGCCCAAGGGGCGGGATCAACTCTTTTTAGAAATAGAGGAGGGCGCGTGGCCCATACTATATTCTTGCTTGTCCTGAGAGCATAGTACAAGCAACTAATTCGATGCAGGCATAGGCTTGTTGCCTCAAAAAATTAGCCCAAGGGGCGGGATCAACTCTTTTTAGAAATAGAGGAGGGCGCGTGGCCCATACTATATTCTTGCTTGTCCTGAGAGCATAGTACAAGCAACTAATTCGATGCAGGCATAGGCTTGTTGCCTCAAAAAATTAGCCCAAGGGGCGGGATCAACATTTTTAAAATTAATGCAAGGCACTTGAGCCAAACAATATGTTTTATTGCAGTTTGAGAAATGCCCACAATGCAGGCATAGGCTTGTTGCCTTAAAAAATTCAGCCAAGAGACTGTATTGGATTGTCTGACATAAATCAACGTTCAAAAATCATCACAAGTGCATACATTATTAAAGTAACATTACTGACACTGATTGTGTAGTTTTGTTGTCATGCAGCAAGTGTAGCAGGAACATTAGTTATCAAATCTACTTAGCAGAGGCACATTGTTTATCCTTTGTGTCAGAAGAGGACATAATGTTTAAACCGCAGTCAGCCAAACATATCAAATTTGATTATGTCCCTCTAGGTTTGGGTACTGTCGTCTGGAGGGGTTAAGAACTTTGATGATATCCAGTCCTTGTTAAACTTAATGAGAGTGAGTCTGTCGGCATTTTCTGTAGTCAGCCGTGACCTTCAATCAGTGACAATTCCCCAGCGGCACTAAAAACACGCTCTGATGTCACACTAGCAGCTGGGTAGGCCAGCAACTCCAAGGCATACAAAGACAGCTCAGTCCAAGCGTGAAGCTTGGAAACCCAGTAATTAAAGGGTACAGAGGGGTCGGTTAAGAAGCTGGTAGTGTCACACACATACTCATTCAACATGTTTGACAATGTTTGTCTCCTAGACAAGGGGACCGTAGGCACAATCCATTGCAGATTGGAAGGTCTGTTGAACATCGCCCAGTTGGTGGACATCTTACCACCACCTCTTCTTGACATTGTGGCCGTTTGTGTCCCAACCAAAGGCTGCTGTGGCAAAGAGCTGCTTGTTCGTGGTATAGCGGAGTCAGAGGGTGAAATTGACATTAAATTGTCAACAACACTTTTGAAATGATCCATCGTTAAGCCCCTTGGTGACTGCAACAGCAGCGATGGAAACTTGTCTTTGTAGCGTGGGTTAAGGAATGTTGACAACCAGTAGAGGTCGCTGTCATAGATGTTAATGACGCGTGAATCTTGGGACAGACATTGAGACATGAAGTCAGACATGTGTGCTAGGCTACAAAGACTCATGTCTTCTGTGTCACCTGACTGATGAACAATAGGCATCATGGTCTCAAAATCGGTCTCCGCCTCCTCCTCTTCAGCCCACCCATGCTGTACCGACATAAACCTGGGGTTGGGAGTTCCATCAGGGTGCACCTCAGTACCATGGAGAAATAAATCGTCTTCATCTTCCTCATCACCAGTGGCGTACCATCAGGGGTCACAAGTGAGACCGGGCCCGGAGGTACAGGGGCCCGGAGCCCGCCGACCCCTGCTACCGCTGCACCAGCTGTGTGGCGCTCTACAGGGCAGTCCCCAGGCGGATGATCACGGCCGCCGGAGGACTACTGGCACTCCCCGCACTCACATTGCAGCCACCCCGCCCCCCTTCTTCCTCTGCATGCATTGCAGACCGCGGGAGCAGGCTGGGGACTGTAGGAGGCATGCAGCAGCACGCCTACCTCTCTGCCGAAGAGTAGCTGCTTAGAAGAGGAGCTGCTTAGTCTCCCGGCCTGGCCTGCTCTCCTCCTCCTCACACAGCGCTTTAGTCACTGCTTCCTGGGCCTGGCATGAAGACCTTCAGGGAGCATGGAGCACACAGGAGAGAAGGTGCAGTATGTGTTGGCTGTGGGTGCAGTGTATGTGACTGTGTGTGCAGTGTATGTGACTGTGTGTGTAATGTATGTGACTGTGTGTGTAATGTATGTGACTGTGTGCAATGCATGTGACTGTGTGCAATGCATGTGACTGTATGTGCAATGCATGTGACTGTGTGTGCAATGCATGTGACTGTGAGTGCAATGCATGTGACTGTGTGTGCAATGCATGTGACTGTGTGTGCAATGCATGTGACTGTGTGTGCAATGCATGTGACTGCGTGTGCAATGTATGTGACTGTGTGTGCGGTGAGCAGGCTGTGTGTGCAGAATTATATTATCTGGAATGGCTATGAGGCGGCATTATAGTGTGGCGGCATTATATTATCTGGAGTGGCTATGAGGCGGCATTATAGTCAGGCGGCATTATATTATCTGGAGCGGCTATGAGGCGGCATTATGTTATTTGTAGCAGCTGTGAGGCGGCATTATATTATTTGTAGCAGCTGTGAGGCGGCATTATATTATCTGGAGCGGCTGTGAGGCAGCATCATGTTATTTGTAGCGGCTGTGAGGCGGCATTATATTATTTGTAGCAGCTGTGAGGCGGCATTATATTATCTGGAGTGGCTGTGAGGCGGCGTTATATTATCTGGAGCAGCTGTGAGGCGGCATTGTATTATCTGGAGCGGCTGTGAGGTGGCATTATATTATCTGGAGCAGCTGTGAGGCGGCATTATATTATCTGGAGTAGCTGTGAGGTGGTATTGTATTATCTGGAGCAGCTGTGAGGCGGCATCATGTTATTTGTAGCGGCTGTGAGGCGGCATTATATTATTTGTAGTGGCTGTGAGGCGGCATTATATTACCTGGAGTGGCTGTGAGGCGGCGTTATATTATCTGGAGCAGCTGTGAGGCGGCATTGTATTATCTGGAGCGGCTGTGAGGTGGCATTATATTATTTGTAGCAGCTGTGAGGCGGCATTATATTATCTGGAGCGGCTGTGAGGCAGCATCATGTTATTTGTAGCGGCTGTGAGGCGGCATTATATTATTTGTAGCAGCTGTGAGGCGGCATTATATTACCTGGAGTGGCTGTGAGGCGGCGTTATATTATCTGGAGCAGCTGTGAGGCGGCATTGTATTATCTGGAGCGGCTGTGAGGTGGCATTATATTATCTGGAGCAGCTGTGAGGCGGCATTGTATTATCTGGAGCGGCTGTGAGGTGGCATTATATTATTTGGAGTAGCTGTGAGGTGGTATTGTATTATCTGGAGCGGCTGTGAGGCGGCATCATGTTATTTGTAGCGGCTGTGAGGCGGCATTAGATTATTTGTAGCAGCTGTGAGGCGGCATTATATTATCTGGAGCGGCTGTGAGGCAGCATCATGTTATTTGTAGCGGCTGTGAGGCGGCATTATATTATTTGTAGCAGCTGTGAGGCGGCATTATATTACCTGGAGTGGCTGTGAGGCGGCGTTATATTATCTGGAGCAGCTGTGAGGCGGCATTATATTATCTGGAGTAGCTGTGAGGTGGTATTGTATTATCTGGAGCGGCTGTGAGGCGGCATTATATTATCTGGAGCGACTGTGAGGCGGCATTGTATTATCTGGAGCGGCTGTGAGGCGGCATTGTATTATCTGGAGCGGCTGTGAGGCGGCGTTATATTATCTGGAGCAGCTGTGAGGCGGCATTGTATTATCTGGAGCGGCTGTGAGGTGGCATTATATTATCTGTAGCGGCTGTGAGGTGGCGTTATATTATCTGGAGCGGCTGTGAAGTGGCGTTATATTATCTGGAGCGGCTGTGAGGCGGCATTGTATTACTGGAGCGGCTGTGAGGCAGCATTGTAGTATCTGGAGCGGCTGTGAGGCGGCATTGTATTATCTGGAGCGGCTGTGAGGCGGCGTTATATTATCTGGAGCAGCTGTGAGGCGGCATTGTATTATCTGGAGCGGCTGTGAGGTGGCATTATATTATCTGTAGCGGCTGTGAGGTGGCGTTATATTATCTGGAGCGGCTGTGAAGTGGCGTTATATTATCTGGAGCGGCTGTGAGGCGGCATTGTATTACTGGAGCGGCTGTGAGGCAGCATTGTAGTATCTGGAGCGGCTGTGAGGCGGCGTTATATTATCTGGAGCGGCTGTGAGGGGGCATTATATTATCTGGAGCAGCTGTGAGGTGGCATTATATTATCTGGAGCGGCTGTGAGGCGGCATTGTAGTATCTGGAGCGGCTGTGAGGCGGCGTTATATTATCTGGAGCGGCTGTGAGGCGGCGTTATATTATCTGGAGCAGCTGTGAGGTGGCATTATATTATCTGGGGGGGGGGCCCAGGTCCAAATTTCGCACCGGGGCCCTTCGGACTCTAGTTACGCCACTGCTCATCACTGTTTTGTTCTGCAGCCAATGTTGCCGGCTGAAATTGGCTTTGCTGGCTCTGATCGTGGATGTTAAAATCTGGATCCATAGCCCTCCGCTGTGCCCTCAATGATTCTGTTTTAAGATTCAGGAGAGAATCTTTAAGCAAACAGAGCATGGGGATGGTGAGACTAATAATGGACTGATCACCGCTAACCAGTTTTGTGCAGTAATCGAAGTTCTCTAGAACCTCGCAAAGGTCAGCGATCATGACCCACTCCATTGTACCAATGTGTCTTGTATTACTTCCTGGGTGACGGGCATGTTGCAGCTGATATTCCGCTATTGCCCTCTGCTGTTCATTGAACCTTGCCAACATATGGAATGTAGAATTCCATCGTGTGGGCATGTCGCAAATTAATCTGTGTTTGGGCAAATTAAATTGCTGTTGAAGGGCAGATAGACTTGCAAGTGCCGTGGATGAATGTCGGAAATGTGCGCAATTTCTACGCACCTTCTCTAGTAGATCAGATAACTCTGGGTAATTTTTCAAGAATTTCTGAACTACAAGGTTCAGCACGTGAGCCATGCAAGGCACGTGTTGAAGGTTACCGAGCTTTATTGCTGCAACAAGGTTTCGTCCGTTATCACTGACAACAAGACCTGTTTGTAGTTGCAGTGGGGCCAGCCACTCATCTGTCTGTTGCTTAACACCTTTCCACAGCTCGATTGCAGTGTCAGGTGTGTCACCTAGACAGATCAGCTTAAGAAGAGCCTGTTGTCGCCTGGCTGATGCAGTACTGCAAAGCTCCCAACTTTGACGTGATGTTGCGGACAAATCAGCAGTGGTCAAGGAAGTAGAAGACGCACATTGTGTTGTTGAAGTATATGAGGACGCGGACACCCGGAATGATGTTGTGCCCGCTATTCGTGGAGTTGGTAGGATCGCAGATATTCCACTATTAGACTTTGGGACACTCTCGACAAGGTTGATCCAGTGAGCCGTTAGGGATATGTATCTGCCCTATCCATAACTACTTGTCCAGGTGTCAGTTGTCAGGTGAACTTTTCCGCTCACAGCATTTGTCAGTGCACGCTTCAAGTTGTTAACCACGTGCTGATGTAACGCGGGTACGGCAGTACGTGAAAAAAAATTGCGACTGGGGACAGAGTATCGTGGTGCTGCCACTGCAAACAACTCCCGAAAAGCCTCAGTATCCACAAGCCTAAATGGCAGCATTTCTACAGCTAACAGCTTAGAAATTTGTTGAGAAAAAGGGTGTGTGGATAGGTACTTCCGCTGCCTCTCATACAGCTGTGGAACAGACAACTGGACATTTGGGGCAGACTCACAAGTCACTTGACTACTGTCATATCTCTGGTCTAACGCAGCTTGTGAGGAGATCGTATGAGTAGGAGCTGCTGCATGAACAGTAGATGGTGAAGGACGAATCGGAGGTGGCCTAACGGTGTTGAGGTCAGAAGGCCCTGATGTCGAACCCTGATGGGCCAACCACTGACTTGGGTGCTTAAGAGTCATGTGCTTACGCATACTGCTGGTGCTCAAGTTTGCTTTGCCCTGGCCTCTGCTTAGCCTGGCATAGCAGATGTTACATATAACGACATTTGCTACTGATGGGCTATCTTTAAAAAATTTCCAGACAATGGATGTTCGTCCTTTAGGTTGTGTTGTAGGAACTGGAGGATAAGTCTGGCCAACACAAACTGTAGACACAGTTTGGCCAACTGTTGTTAAAGTTGGGGCAACAGTTGGTACAGTTTGTGCAACAGTTGACACAATTTGGGCTACTGTTGTCACAGCTTGGATTCTGGATAAAGGAGTAAGCCTGGGTGCTTTAGGCGGTGGTACATAACCACTTTCCTCCTCCTGGCTGCTCTGTGGGCTCTGCATGTCAAGTGTCCAGGCTGGATCAGTGGTCTCATCATCCACCCCCTCCTCCTCAAAGTCTCCTGGATAACGTGACTGTTCAGGCTGGCCAGATGAGATGTGTGTCTCATCATCATCATCATCCTCCACCTCCTGAGACGGTCTATGCCTTTGTTGAAAGGGACGTTCTTCAGGACGAGGTGAATCCAAACTTTGTCCATGAATGGAATGTACGTCTTGTTCAAGTATCTGGTCGGGCAGTGACAAAGAAAGGTCAGGTTGTATGAATGGCTGATAAGAACCAAATAAATCTTCCAAGTGTCCAAGTTCGCGGTCTAAATTTTCCTCTGTCTAGCGATGGCTTGAGGAAATAGGAAGAATTTGCGGATTAGATGACCCCGCGTTGTCAGTAGCGGCACTTGAATATGGTGTCAAGGATGATTGTGTGCTGCATGAACCAGTGGTTGAGGTCTTGTCAGCCATCCAAGATGTTATTTGGTCTTGCTCTTCCGGCCTCAAGACACGATTAGGTTGAGTACTGGGAAATTTAGACAGCAGAAAGGTGGATCGATCAATCCTCGTCTGTCTATTTCTACCAGTGCCTTGTTGTTCACGACTGCTAGGGCCACGACCTCGTCCCTGTCCCTTTGCAGACTCTCTTTTGGGCATTTGGTGTTTTTGGGACATTGTTGACAAATGCACAGCCACCGAGATGGAGTTAGGTGTTGCTGTAGGCGTCACTTACTGGCGGGTTAAGTGTGTGCTACCACTTGGCAGTGAAGCAGCACACTAGTCCCTGAAAAAATTATAAAGTGCGCACAGCCACCGAGATGGAGTTAGGTGTTGCTGTAGGCGTCACTTACTGGCGGGTTAAGTGTGTGTTAACACTTGTCAGTGAAGCAGCACACTAGTCCCTTAAAAAATTATAAAGTGCGCACAGCCACCGAGATGGAGTTAGGTGTTGCTGTAGGCGTCACTTACTGGCGGGTTAAGTGTGTGCTACCACTTGGCAGTGAAGCAGCACACTGTTCCCTGAAAAAATTATTAAGTGCGCACAGCCACCGAGATGGAGTTTGGTGTTGCTGCAGGCGTCACTTACTGGCGGGTTAAGTGTGTGCTACCACTTGGCAGTGAAGCAGCACACTAGTCCCTGAAAAAATTATTAAGTGCGCACAAGTAGTCGCACAAGTAGGTGGCGTACGTGCTATTTGCAGCTAGGAGAGCAGCAACGCACTGATCTGCCACAGACAAAATAAAGCTGAAGGGGTTTTTAGGACCCAAAATCTATCAGCTGCAAAAAAATTGTAAATAGTACCTCAGCTAAGCCTCTGACTTCAGCTATTAGAACAGCTGAGTGAGTAAGCGAAGCTATGAGGTCGCTCCTGGGAGCACTGTAAAGCTGCAGCTCCCTGCTTCCCTGCCTGCCTACAGTCCTCTACACAGTACTCCTCTGTCCTCCTGCTAGCTCTCACAAGAGCTGTTTGGGGTTAATATAAGGAATTTTTAAGGTTCCCTACACTGACTGACAATCCCTATGATCTGCTCCAGAATCTACCTCACCCTGCTCTAGCTCAGATCTTCAGAGAAATGTGCCCAAAATGGCGGTGGCAAGGCTTATACACAGCCTTGCCTGTCATACATGACATAGGCATCATGATGGACAGCAGCCAATAATAGTCCTGCCACAACCAACATGGCTGTGGCATTACTGAATATGATTGGCTAACATGCTTGTCCATCTTCACATGTTTTCTGACCTAACACGCTAGGCTGTCTCGGAAGCTTTGTCGGAACATAACAGATTCTGTATTCGCGAGTCCCGAATACAGAATACAGTATATAAATAAACAGAAAAGGATGCGCAATGGGTGCACCTGTATAAACAATTTCTTTCCCTAACTAGAAAAAAAAGCTGCTCACCTTGGAGGGCTGTGCACTGCCCTGCACAGCCCTGGTAAATCACTTAAAGTGTGGAGCTTAATCGCTCTCCCTGGAATCTCTGTGTGCTGCTGCCTGTGAGCTGCTTCCTCTGGCCCCAGCTCTGAACATGTGACCACTCAGACAGGAAAGGTCCTGTAGTTCCAGGCCTTCACCTCACACCACACAGGTCCTTTTGTTGATGTGCCTTCCAAGCTGCTCCTGCTGCTGATCCTGCATGGGAGAAACTGGAACATATGATTAATGCAAAGCAGTCTGTGGAGCGCTCAGGAAAGGCAGGCAGGGTGAATTATAGATAAAACTTAGCTTTTTATTTTTCTCCTTCACAGCCACAACGCGTTTCCACTGACACAGCAGTCTTCCTCAGGTGGAATG
Organism: Allobates femoralis; assembly: GCA_033576535.1. Classification (NCBI taxonomy): domain Eukaryota; kingdom Metazoa; phylum Chordata; class Amphibia; order Anura; family Aromobatidae; genus Allobates; species Allobates femoralis. Next base: position 299,599,498 of record JARQOC010000005.1, read on the forward strand.
AAGGAGGACTTCAAAGTTACAACTTTTATAAGTAAAAAACAACCCTCATTGGTTAACAACCCCCTTTATGTCAACCAATCCTCAAATCCCCTGGTTAACCCTATAAATACTATAACCATAGGTAGTTCATATTACATCTTCCCATTAATAAAATAAGCCTCCCCCACAACACTACCCATAACATTCCTATCCATCATATCTTCAAAATATAAAAATATATAAAATGTGTAAAAAACAGATAAAAACCAATAATCATAAAATATACAACATAAAATATATGAAGGAAAGAAAAACAATAAACCAATATCTGAACTGTAAGGCTGTTACATTTAAGAATTCTATCTGGAAACTTTCTCAATGGTAAGGTTGAGTCCTTCAGGGTATAGCGTCCCCAACCTGAACATCCAATAACTCTCTTTCCGTATTAGGTTACTCAATCTATCTTCCACACCCTCCTTGATTTGATCTATGATGGTGAACATCATCCTTCCTGGATCCTTTTGATGATTAGTGGCATAATGGCGAGATACACTGTGCAACTGGTATCCCACCCGGATGTTGTGCCTATGCTTATTCAGCCTCGCATGTGCCGTCTGAATCGTCCTCCCCACATACTGGAGCCCACAAGGGCATTCAATTAGATATATTATGTATGAGGATTGGCATGTGACCTTGTGCCTGATCTGAAAGGTTTCATTAATGGTGTTTGAATGAAAATTCTTCGCTTGGTTTTGGATCACGTTGCAACATAAACACTTCGATTTTCGGACACAGCGCTCGGTTGTGGTCAGTCATTGGACGGTGCTGGCGACTCGCAATGGCCGCGTAGCGGCCAATGCGAGCCGTTGGCCGGCGTGAGCAATGGCCGCGAGGCCATTGCGAGCCGCTGCCTGAGCGCAAGCAATGGCCGCTAAGCGGCCATTGCGAGTCGCCGGCACCGTCCAACCACCGATCACAGCCGACCCA
>JARQOC010000005.1:299605463-299625463 GCA_033576535.1 Allobates femoralis
ACTCTATCCTTTATTTTTCACTTACGGAGAACAAGGGTGGCATGATGGACTGAAACATCAAGGAAAAAGTGAACGCAGGGTTACACAACTCCAATATTACTGTTATGTGCTGTCTGTCCGCAATGAGTTTAATCCCGTTTTGAATGGTGGCAAATTGACACAGCAGTATTTAGTTGATGCTTATGTGAAAATTGAGGCCAATCGACTGAATTTTATCCGTCAACACCAGTCAGATTTAAAAGTCGAGGATTATTGCATACTTCAAGAGCATCTCATCAACAAATCCATTCAAAAAGGCATTCCCATTGGCCGAACTGTCATTCTTCCATCATCTTTCGAAGGCAGTCCCAGAAATATGCAGCAGAGGTATCAAGATGCCATGGCTATAGTCACTAAATTTGGTCGCCCAGATCTATTTGTCACCATGACATGTAATCCCAAGTGGAATGAGATCACTAACAATTTGGAACCATGGCAACGTGTCGAACACAGACCAGATTTGGTGGCACGGGTCTTTAGAATAAAACTTGAAGCACTGTTAAAAGACATTAAAAATGGATTATTTGGAACAGTTTGCGCCATGGTTCATGTTATTGAGTTTCAGAAACGTGGGCTACCTCATGCTCACATTTTGATAATTTTGGATGCCACCTCAAAATTACGCACAGAGATTGAAGTTAACAATACTGTTTGGGCTGAAATACCAGATCCTATCACCTACCCTCAGCTTCATAAGATCGTCATGCAACACATGATTCATGGTCCCTGTGGAGAACTGAGGCCAAATTCACCATGTATGCATCTTGGGAAGTGTAGCAAAGGTTTCCCCAAACAATTTCAGGATTCGACTGTCATCGCAAAGGATGCCTATCCGACGTATCGACGAAATGCAGGACCATCATTTGAACACCATTCCATCATGATTGATAATTCGTGGGTAGTTCCTTATAATCCTTTCTTACTTCTCAAATATAAGTGTCATATCAATGTGGAAGTTTGTGGCTCCATACAAAGTGTCAAATACTTATTTAAATATGTATATAAAGGACACGATAAAGCAAATCTGGAAATTTGCCAAACAAGCATCCAACATGATGAAACTCATCAATTTATGGATTCCCGTTATGTTAGTGCACCTGAGGCAGCTTGGCGGATATTTGCTTATCCCATGCACAAACAATCGCATAGTATTATTCGCCTTTCCGTACATCTGCCTCATTCTCAACAACTCTATTTTCATGAGGATGACTCCGTAGCCAACATCAGACACAAGCTACATAACAATTCCACTCTTATGGGCTATTTTGAGCTTAATAAGAAAGACCCAACTGCTCATACTTATTTGTATCGTGAAATTCCAGAACACTATGTTTAGATAGAAGGTTCTTGGCAACAGAGAAAGCGAGGAGGTGCTTCTGTAATTGGAAGAATGTATACCGTACGTCTCAGAGACCAAGAACGCTACTATTTGCGGTTGTTGTTGCTGCATGTCAAAGGTGCCACCAGTTTTGACAGCATTAAAACGGTTCATGGAGTTACACATCTAACTTTCAAAGACGCTGCCTTAGCTCTTGGTTTATTATTTGATGACAGTTTGTGGAGAAATACCTTACTTGATGCTTGCATTTTGAACATGCCTGCACAGCTACGTGATATGTTTGCCTACATTTGCATTTTTGGCCCTCCTGCTAATCCACTGGAGTTGTGGCTTGAATTTAAAGAACACTTCATTCAAGACTATTGCCATAAATATCACTCATTGGAAACAAAAAGCTATTGCGACAAAAAACAACAGTACACTGCAGTAAAAATATTAAAATGCAAGTGCAGTATAAAAATGGTATAACAAATACAGGGTACTTAGTTAATCCGTCTTTTTGCGCAGAAAAAGTTATTTTAAGCCACGTCACTATCTTCAAAGTGTACCCATCTCAGACGCGGTCCTAACTGTTGTATTAAAAACCTGACTGGTGTGAATACTTACCAGTAAGCAGGAGCCAGCATGACCTGTGTCTGAAGTGGAGTGAAGGTGACGGGGCTGTGTGTGCAGGGCCCAGAGAGAGGCGGGAACTCCATCTCTTGCATGGCAAGAGGCAATTAATTATAACACAGATGAGTCCTGCACACAGAGAACAGGTCTGTAAGAGCCTGTTCACACCGCCAGCATAATTGGAAACAAAAAGCTATTGCGACAAAAAACAACAGTACACTGCAGTAAAAATATTAAAATGCAAGTGCAGTATAAAAATGGTATAACAAATACAGGGTACTTAGTTAATCCGTTTTTTTGCGCAGAAAAAGTTATTTTAAGCCACGTCACTATCTTCAAAGTGTACCCATCTCAGACGCGGTCCTAACTGTTGTATTAAAAACCTGACTGGTGTGAATACTTACCAGTAAGCAGGAGCCAGCATGACCTGTGTCTGAAGTGGAGTGAAAAGTGGCTTAAAATAACTTTTTCTGCGCAAAAAAACGGATTAACTAAGTACCCTGTATTTGTTATACCATTTTTATACTGCACTTGCATTTTAATATTTTTACTGCAGTGTACTGTTGTTTTTTGTCGCAATAGCTTTTTGTTTCCAATTATGCTGGCGGTGTGAACAGGCTCTTACAGACCTGTTCTCTGTGTGCAGGACTCATCTGTGTTATAATTAATTGCCTCTTGCCATGCAAGAGATGGAGTTCCCGCCTCTCTCTGGGCCCTGCACACACAGCCCCGTCACCTTCACTCCACTTCAGACACAGGTCATGCTGGCTCCTGCTTACTGGTAAGTATTCACACCAGTCAGGTTTTTAATACAACAGTTAGGACCGCGTCTGAGATGGGTACACTTTGAAGATAGTGACGTGGCTTAAAATAACTTTTTCTGCGCAAAAAAACGGATTAACTAAGTACCCTGTATTTGTTATACCATTTTTATACTGCACTTGCATTTTAATATTTTTACTGCAGTGTACTGTTGTTTTTTGTCGCAATAGCTTTTTGTTTCCAATTATGCTGGCGGTGTGAACAGGCTCTTACAGACCTGTTCTCTGTGTGCAGGACTCATCTGTGTTATAATTAATTGCCTCTTGCCATGCAAGAGATGGAGTTCCCGCCTCTCTCTGGGCCCTGCACACACAGCCCCGTCACCTTCACTCCACTTCAGACACAGGTCATGCTGGCTCCTGCTTACTGGTAAGTATTCACACCAGTCAGGTTTTTAATACAACAGTTAGGACCGCGTCTGAGATGGGTACACTTTGAAGATAGTGACGTGGCTTAAAATAACTTTTTCTGCGCAAAAAAACGGATTAACTAAGTACCCTGTATTTGTTATACCATTTTTATACTGCACTTGCATTTTAATATTTTTACTGCAGTGTACTGTTGTTTTTTGTCGCAATAGCTTTTTGTTTCCAATTATGCTGGCGGTGTGAACAGGCTCTTACAGACCTGTTCTCTGTGTGCAGGACTCATCTGTGTTATAATTAATTGCCTCTTGCCATGCAAGAGATGGAGTTCCCGCCTCTCTCTGGGCCCTGCACACACAGCCCCGTCACCTTCACTCCACTTCAGACACAGGTCATGCTGGCTCCTGCTTACTGGTAAGTATTCACACCAGTCAGGTTTTTAATACAACAGTTAGGACCGCGTCTGAGATGGGTACACTTTGAAGATAGTGACGTGGCTTAAAATAACTTTTTCTGCGCAAAAAAACGGATTAACTAAGTACCCTGTATTTGTTATACCATTTTTATACTGCACTTGCATTTTAATATTTTTACTGCAGTGTACTGTTGTTTTTTGTCGCAATAGCTTTTTGTTTCCAATTATGCTGGCGGTGTGAACAGGCTCTTACAGACCTGTTCTCTGTGTGTAGGACTCATCTGTGTTATAATTAATTGCCTCTTGCCATGCAAGAGATGGAGTTCCCGCCTCTCTCTGGGCCCTGCACACACAGCCCCGTCACCTTCACTCCACTTCAGACACAGGTCATGCTGGCTCCTGCTTACTGGTAAGTATTCACACCAGTCAGGTTTTTAATACAACAGTTAGGACCGCGTCTGAGATGGGTACACTTTGAAGATAGTGACGTGGCTTAAAATAACTTTTTCTGCGCAAAAAAACGGATTAACTAAGTACCCTGTATTTGTTATACCATTTTTATACTGCACTTGCATTTTAATATTTTTACTGCAGTGTACTGTTGTTTTTTGTCGCAATAGCTTTTTGTTTCCAATTATGCTGGCGGTGTGAACAGGCTCTTACAGACCTGTTCTCTGTGTGCAGGACTCATCTGTGTTATAATTAATTGCCTCTTGCCATGCAAGAGATGGAGTTCCCGCCTCTCTCTGGGCCCTGCACACACAGCCCCGTCACCTTCACTCCACTTCAGACACAGGTCATGCTGGCTCCTGCTTACTGGTAAGTATTCACACCAGTCAGGTTTTTAATACAACAGTTAGGACCGCGTCTGAGATGGGTACACTTTGAAGATAGTGACGTGGCTTAAAATAACTTTTTCTGCGCAAAAAGACGGATTAACTAAGTACCCTGTATTTGTTATACCATTTTTATACTGCACTTGCATTTTAATATTTTTACTGCAGTGTACTGTTGTTTTTTGTCGCAATAGCTTTTTGTTTCCAATTATGCTGGCGGTGTGAACAGGCTCTTACAGACCTGTTCTCTGTGTGCAGGACTCATCTGTGTTATAATAAATATCACTCAAACACGGAGGAGTGTGTGAATTGTGAAGGATATGCGATGACAGATATCCAAGAAATTTTGCGAAGTCATGGCAAAAAATATACTGAATTTAACTTACCACGCCCTGTCAGGAAACAACAACTTCCACAACAATTTGATCAAGACGATGAGTTAAGAACAGCTGCTGAGATGAAAGCAACTCTCAATCCTCAACAACTTTTGGCTTATGAGGCTATTATTCAAGCATTAGAAGACACTACTGCAACACCAAAGTGCTTCTTCATTGACGGTCCTGGTGGCAGTGGAAAAACTTACCTTTACCATCTACTTCTACATCAACTAAGGGGAGAAGGAAAAATGGTGTCACCTGCTGCCACTACAGGAATTGCAGCCAATATGCTTGAAGGAGGAAGAACAATTCATTCTCTTTATGGAATACCAATACCTGTGAATGAAACATCGGTTTCCAGGATAAAAAATGACACGGATGCAGCTTATGATTTGCAGAACACTGAACTCTTTATTATAGATGAGTGCACAATGGTCTCAAAGTATGCATTGCATGTCATTGAAAGACTCTTACGAGATATTATGACCAAAAAAGTTACCAACAAAGAAAAGACACCTTTTGGAGCCAAAGTAATTGTACTTGGAGGAGACTTTCGACAATGTCTTCCTGTCATTCCTCATGGCACAAGAACAGATATTGTGGAGAGCTGTTTAAAATATTCTACACATTGGCCAATTTTCAATCCACTCCCGCTTATTAACAACATGCGCTCTATTGATCCGGAATACAGCACTTGGTTGCTTAAACTTGGTAATGGTGAGCTGTCCAATGAATATAATCTTGGAGATGATGTCATCGAGATACCTCCAGATATGCTGTGCACTGGGTCTTTAATACATGAGATCTTTGGAGACAACATTAACATTGATGTCAGTAACAACGAGAGTATCAATATCGCTGCTTCTCATGCTATCCTATGTCCAAAGAATGACGACGTCGATTTTGTTAATTCCAAAGTCATGGATTGCTTGATTGGTGAGTACACAGACTATACGAGTGAAGATTCTATTGATGCGGAGGACTGTGATGATTCAGAACAATACCCACCTGAATTTCTGCATTCACTTACACCTACTGGAATGCCTCTACATCATCTCAAAATTAAAGTTGGCACCATTGTCATGCTGTTACGCAACCTGAATACCAGGAAAGGTCTGTGCAATGGTACTCGGCTCATTGTAACTGCATTGTTTCCAAACATGATCCAGGCAAAAGTCATTACCGGCTCAGCAGCAGGACAGGTGGTATTCATTCCACGTATTGATTTATGTCCAGCATTACCATTCAGATTAAGAAGACGACAATTTCCCATCAAGGCAGCGTTTGCAATGACAATCAATAAATCCCAAGGGCAAACTCTCAATCGAGTTGGGATATATCTCCCGGAACCACCTTTTGCCCATGGTCAACTCTATGTGGCCTTTTCAAGAGTCAAGCAACGCTGTAATGTCAAGGTCAAAGTCCTCAATTCACCACTTCAAGGACAATTACTGCCTGATTCTCCTAAGGTCTTTACACACAATATCGTGTACAAAAATGTTTTACGTTAAGATTTTTCTTTTTTTCTCATACTGTTCTGATACTTTTTTTACAAAAAAAACAAAATAAAAAAAAAAAAATACTTTAGTCATATTTTTAAAGATATTAATTACATGGTTATTATATAGCCATGTTATATATATATAGTTATTTTTGGGGAGGTTAAATCCCTTTTGTACAGAATTTATCATATATATACATATATATATATATATATATATATATATATATATATATATATAGATAGATAGATATTTATCATATATATATATATATAGATAGATAGATAGATAGATAGATATACAGATGAACACACATTTAGTTTGAGATCATAGATGTGTATCATCCAAATTTTACAATTTGGTGATAGAAACCATCATATTATGTTCCAGCACTACAAGTGCTGATAATTTTGATATATTTGCTTTACAGGGAGAGGTTTTTGTGAACAGCTAAGAGACGGGTGGGATGGCTGTTCGCACACATCTCCATCTCAAGGTGTGTTCACTATATATAGATAGAGAGGGACATATCTAAATTGAGATTTACCTTTGACTCCAGCATTTTTTAGCTATTTGTGGATTTTTTTTTTTTAAATTTAACATTTCTACATTTGCTGCCTTAGGGCTCACCTACAGCACACTTGCCGTAATTTTCATGCAATGTGTATGGAATTTGTAGTTTACTTGCAGTGGATGCAGACAACATGGTTGAGGCTGTTTCAGCCACAATAACTGCAGTGACCTGTGGTTTGTTAGTGGCTGTATTTCCTGCATCTGCCGTAGCCATGTTTGCTCCATTTACCGCAAGTTTACTGCAAATTCCTTAGTTGTGCTATGGAAATTGCTGCAAGTCTGTTGATGGTAACTCCTTAGGTGTCAGGTGTGGAAATTTTAGTTTTTACATCCACATCCTTTTTAAATAGATGAAAAATGCTACTGTTAAATAAAACAAAATATTCATAATTCGGAATTAGTTAGATTAGGACCCACCAGACGTAAGGGCATATTGATGCGATTGGTGGGCTGACACAAACTGGCTAATACGCAGAATATCAATATTGATTTGTCAAATCAAGCTATTGACACATTAACAAGTATTGTTACTTTGTGTTCCAAGACCCTTATGGTGGGGTTACACGTAGCGATATCGTCCCGATATCGCATACAACGCCGCGGGAGCGCGCATTTTGGGAGCACTTTTCCCGATATCGCATCGCCGGTTTACACGCTGCGATATCGGGAAACAACGTCCCTCCGATGTGTACGCCCACCAACCCAGTAACGACCATTTAACATGGGAGTTAATGGGTGAGGTGCGAGTACGCATCGGAGTTGGGCTGTCACACGCAGCGATGCTGGTACAACGGCCTTGCGATATCGGGGAGTTGAATAGCTTTGCTATTCAACTCCGATATCGTTTTGGCATCATTCCAGCATCGCGTTGTATGCTAAAACAGTACAACGCGCACACGATATCGGGTCCAACTCGCGACCCACGTGACTCTTTGTCGGAGTTGGGTCGGAGTTGGACGCCGATATCGCGGCGTGTAAACCCACCATCTCATCATAATAGTTCAATTTTCCAAAAATGATATCAACCATACAATTATATGTAGTTGATGGAAAGATATCATGGAATTATTGCATTATTAGTTAAAACTATTTTTAAATAAAGGAAATACGGATTCTAGACTCCCGATTCTTTAGAATCGGGCTCACAGCTAGTGTAAAAATAAAACACAAAACCCTGCTCACAATAAAAAAGTGAGTTGCCATTGGACCCTTGTGGAGCCCTCACCATGCAGCACCTGCAAATTAGCATTTAATTTAAAGGCCAGTTTGAAGAATTTAAAATGTTAAAAACAAAATGTAAAAATAAAACACAAAACCCTGCTCACAATAAAAAAGTGAGTTGCCATTGGACCCTTGTGGAGTCAGCACCATGCAGCACCTGCAAATTAGCATTAAATTGAAAGGCCAGTTTGCAGAATTTAAAATGTTAAAAACAAAATGTAAAAATAAAACAAAAAACCCTGCTCACAATATAAAAGTGAGTTGCCATTGGACCCTTGTGGAGCCCGCACCATGCAGCACCTGCAAATTAATTAGCATTTAATTGAAAGGCCAGTTTGCTAACTAAAAAATGTGATTTTACATTACAAAAAAAACCCACACTTGCCTATTTGGCAACATGTGGACAATGCATTTTTGCTTGCAGTGCTTATAGGGATCCTGTCACCCCCAAAACACTTGTAAACCTATTAAAACCTGTCCCTAGAGCATATTAACACTTTCCCTACACTATTTCTACCTCCTAAATGCAGTAAGTGACATTGACTAAAAACGTTTTATAAGTACCTGATTAGTGATGATAATGAGTGACTATGCTATTCATAGTCACTCATCAAGACTGCCCCTCTGCTTCATAGCACGCCTCCATAGGCGTGATCGTCCTCCTAGATTCAAATTGCAGCCTCCCCGCTGTGCCCTGTGTCGTAGGAGGCTGCAGTGTGGCTTGTGACGCGATCCGCGTCATTCCCGGCGCCCTGTGACGTATTTACAGCGGCGCCGCGCTGTCAGCTTCAAAATGCGCACTGCGCATGCCCAATGCGCATGCGCAGTGCGCATTTTGAAGCTGACAGCGCGGCGCCGCTGTAAATACGTCACAGGGCGCCGGGAATGACGCGGATCGCGTCACAAGCCACACTGCAGCCTCCTACGACACAGGGCACAGCGGGGAGGCTGCAATTTGAATCTAGGAGGACGATCACGCCTATGGAGGCGTGCTATGAAGCAGAGGGGCAGTCTTGATGAGTGACTATGAATAGCATAGTCACTCATTATCATCACTAATCAGGTACTTATAAAACGTTTTTAGTCAATGTCACTTACTGCATTTAGGAGGTAGAAATAGTGTAGGGAAAGTGTTAATATGCTCTAGGGACAGGTTTTAATAGGTTTACAAGTGTTTTGGGGGTGACAGGATCCCTTTATGTAATCCAAAACATATGCAAACACTTTTTCATTTTTTCAGTGCAAATAGATGGAGAATTAATGTGTTTAAAAAAAAAAAAATGGAAAGGGCACTTGGCACACAGACACACAGATCTTTATAACTTACTGACATATATGTGTTTTCACGTACAATCATGGACATATTTTGCTATTTGGGGCCAGGAACACAAATGGAGCAAAATGTGTGCATGGTTGAACAGGGAAAACAGAAATATGTAGGTGCCTTACCAAATTGTCAATGTATGCAAAGTTTCAAGTAGTGAAACTACATTGCCCAAAAAAAAAAAAAAAAAATACTACATCACAATTACACAAAAGAATCATAACGAACGTGAGTCACCAATACATACCGTCAATCCTGCTGTGCGACAAGAGGGGACGCTACCATGGTGTCTTTGCATGTGTTGGTGTGGGGATGACGGAAAAGTCGTCTTTTAAAGGTCACACACCCAATCAAATCTTTGATTAACTGCCCAATCCACGACGTTGGGCGTTGTCCCTCAAGACGCAGTACCATTGGACGCCGCAAGTGTGTGGTATAATTAATTGGTGTTTGGGCATTGATAAAACGCACACAGCTGAGCGCAATTAGGTTTTCTGCCCAGCGCCATTGAGGTAAGTACAAATCAGTCTAATCTGTGGAAAAATTGCCATAGTTAATGCGTTTTTGTACGAAGAGCCCTGCATGTGCAATTGTGATTAGGCAGCATTAGGCCCATGGAAACGATGTGCAAAGTGTTCACATGTAGTTGACGTTGTGTAAAATATAATTCATAGGGAGTGTGCTTGTGGTAGTCCCGGCGTCATGCAGGGCTTTGCAGGGTCTGGCCTGTAAAACACTGTGCTGATGGTTTCAAAAACATAATCATGGTCTTTGCCCAAATAGTGAGCCAGCTGTGACATGGTTTATGCGTTGCGGGTTTTTTTTTAGCCTAGTCCATCTGTATACGACATTTATGGTCACAATAGGTTTGTAGTGTGGGGAGGAAGTGATTGAACGCTGCTTTGGTTGCCATTACTTCAGTTTAATCCATACCGTGGTTGGTGTTTATGTAAGGTTTTCAGTCTTTTTTTGCTATATCTGTTGTTATGTTTGCATTTAGTGTATTTTGTCGGCCATCTTGTTTCCTGTCATGTGCATTGACTTTTGCCCTCAACCAATATGGAGTTAGCTTGTCGTCGGCCATCTTGTTTCCTGTCCTGTGCATTGACTTTTGCCCTCAAACAATATGGAGTCCTCAGCTTTAATGTCCCTGTCCTGTTCCTTGCCAATTGCCCTTTTAATCAGTTTCAGATGATTTACCTGTGCTCCTGAATCAGGTCTGAAACCAGTTTGTGACTTGCTCTCTGAAGCCTGGATTGACTCTGCCTGGAATCATTTGTGGACACAGAATCCTCCTGTTTGCCAGCAACATCTGACAGGAAAGTAATAGACTCTGAATGACTTGTGCTATGCTTTAATGCTCTGATGTCCTTGGTTGTTTGCCTTGCACTCTGCAACTTACATTTACTTTATCCTGCTGATGCACTAACTTGTATGAAGCAATACAAGAGCTGCTTAAGAAGCGTATGTCTCATGTGTCTTATTATACCCATGCATTAGACTCTATATAGACTGTATCATATATGACAGATTCAGGAGCCATAATAGAGTCTGCTGGGTCTGGGACAGTGCTGCATCTGCTGCCACCTGTATAGAGATTTCGGAATCTTTGCCATTGGGGAGCCGCTGCAGACCGTGGATCCGAGATATCGATATATGTGATGATAGTGGTTGTGGCTTCTCACAACCCCTCCAGGTGAGCACATTCCCTTCTTTTAAGTCAGGAGTGTTACTACAGGTAAACACTATTGTGCTCCTTTTCTACCTTTCCAGCCTCTCTGCCGTACAGCTTCTGGGAATATGGAGGACCCCGTTAAACATCTGTGCGAAGTGACGGATTCAATCCTTGCTGACCTACAGGCATTGAAGGCCAGCTTTGCAAGCCTGCGGGATCACGGTGATCATAATCTGCAGGTGTTCGGACAAACCACGCAGGACTTACGAACCCGGATTGAGGTTCTGGAGGGACGAGTCCACACCCCAACTTCAACCCCGGTTATTGGAATCCCCAAGCTACCACCATTCCGCTTTGGCGGTGAACGGGAAAAAATTCAGGGGATTCATGAATCAATGCAAACTGTTCTTTGCGGCTCATGCGCCACAGTTCCTTACTGAGCGATCTAAAGTATTGACAATAATTATGCTGCTCTCCAACAAAGCTCTCACATGGGCAAACCCCTAATTGAGACTGACGATGACTGTCTAAATAATCTTGATGCTTTCATTTCAGCTATGGGGCAGGTATTCGATGATCCAAACCACGGTGCTACAGCGGAATCAGCCATGTTAACTTTAAGCCAAGGTAAGCGCTCGGTAGTGGAGTATGCTTTGGAATTCCGGAGATGGGCCCTCGACACCACTTGGGATAGCTCCGCTAAAAAGTCGGTTTTCCGGAAAGGATTATCCTCTGTGATTAAGGACGAACTCGCTTGTGCCGACCCACCTACAGCATTAGGAGATTTTATCAACTACTGTATTCGGATCGATGCTCGGCTTACTGAACGCAGACAGGAGAGATGGTCGGAGATAAAGCGCACTATTCATTTATTTCCTCCCTCTCCAGCTAAGGAGTCCTTGAGCAGGATTATATGAGAACCTGAACCTGAGCCTATGCAGGTGGACTCTTTACAGAGACGGGTCAGTGATGCATGTAAGGAACATCGAGTAAAGGAAAATCTGTGTTTCTATTGCGGTAAGTCAGGACATTTCATTATAAACTGCCCCAGTCGTTCTCGTAAGACAACTGCAGCCATCATACACTGCGAGGGCTGTGAGAGAGGTTCTGTCAGGTCCGAACCACAGACCCCAGAGAGAGTGTAGAGGATACAGACATTGATTACTCAGACTTGAATTCTGTTATCTCTGAGCCGATGCACGCATCACTGCAGCAGTCTTTCAGGTTTTTTCAGCGGTTTCCCAGCTGAGTTGTAAGCACAACAATTCTCATTGCTTTATTCCCCTCAAGCTCAGGGTTCACTCTGTCTGGGTATCTACCTCCGCTATGATTGATTCAGGGGCAAGCGGCAATTTTATGGACATCTCCTTCGCTGAGAAACTTGGTGTACGTTCAGTAAAGAAGGCTACTCCTGTACAGATGGAGACCGTGGATGGCTCACTGTTAAACTCTGGACCAGTGGATCAGGAGACGGAGCCTTTAAAGGTCCTCATGGGTAATGACCATCAAGAGAGTTTGTCATTTATGCTCATCTCTTCTCCTTATTTCCCTATTATTCTAGGACTGCCGTGGCTGCAGGCTCAGAATCCTATGATTAACTGGGAAACTAAAGAACTGCACTTTCCGGAGAAACAGATAAGTCCAGAAGCTTCAGTCTGCTCCATTCCTAAAGGACCAACATCAGTCTCTGAGCTACCAGCAATATACCGTGAGTATGCTGACGTGTGTGACAAAAGGAACGCAGACCTGCTACCCCCTCACCGTCCATATGACTTTCCAATAGACCTGTTACCAGGTGCAGGAATACCTTTTGGCAAGATTTACTCTTTGGCAGGGCCTGAGCTAAAGGCTCTAAAAGACTATATAGACGAACATCTAGCCAAGGGCTTCATACGCCCCTCTTCATCCCCTGCTGGTGCACCAATCTTCTTTGTGAAGAAGAAAGATGGATCTCTTAGGCCCTGTATAGACTATCAGGAGCTCAATAAGATCACGATCAGAAACCGTTACCCACTACCGTTGATCCCTGAATTATTGTAGAGAGTACGGCATGCAAAACTCTTTACTAAGTTGGATCTCCGTGGGGCCTATAACTTGGCCCGCATTAGACCTGGGGATGAATGGAAGACAGCTTTCAGGTCACGCTACGGACACTTTGAATACCTAGTAATGCCGTTCGGTTTATGTAATGCTCCAGCAACTTTCCAACATTTGGTGAATGACATTTTTAGGGACCTCCTGGATACATTCATTGTCATTTATTTGGATGATATTTTGATTTTTTCTAATTCCACAGAGGAGCATCACAGACATGTGAAGATGGTCTTAGAACGCCTTCGACAAAACTATCTGTATATCAAACTGGAGAAGTGCGAATTCCATCGGACGGAGATCCAATTTCTGGGGTATGTAATGTCATCACGAGGAATTAGTATGGATGAGAGTAAGATCCAAGCCATTAAAGACTGGCCAGTCCCCAAGAATGTGAAGGAGGTCCAGCGCTTTATAGGGTTTGCTAATTTCTACAGGCGTTTTATCAGGAACTTTTCTGAAGTAGTGTCTCCCATTACGCTGCTTACCCGCAAGAACTCTGCTTTTACCTGGACCCCCCAGGCACAAGAAGCATTTTCCTGTTTGAAAGAGAAATTTACTACGGCACCTTTTTCTGGTGCATCCTAACCATGAACTTGCCTTCATAATAGAGGTGGATGCCTCAGACAGTGCCATTGGAGCTATCCTCTCCCAGAGGACAGGTGAGAAAGAAGTCTTACATCCCTGTGCTTTCTTTTCCCGGCGGTTGTCTCCTGCAGAACGGAACTATGACGTGGGTAATAGAGAATTGTTGGCCATCATCGCAGCCTTCAAGGAATGGAGACACCACCTTCAGGGAGCTGCACAGCAGATAATCGTGTTGACTGACCACCGCAATCTTGAGTTTATCAGATCGGCTAAGTGCTTGACTCCTCGCCAGGCTCGTTGGAGTCTTTTCTTAAACCAATTCAGTTTTGTTATCTTATATAGGCCAGGATCGCGTAATGAAAAGGCGGATGCGTTGTCTAGACTCCACTCAACTGAAACCATTCCACTCACATCTCATAAGACTGTTATCTCTGATTCCAGGTTCCTGGGAGTGATTCATAATCAAGACTTGCTTATCGACATCAAGGAAGCATACCATACGGATCCCTGGCTGGCACAACCGTCTTGTGAAGTAAGTCTTGTATATAAGAACGGTGTGTGGATTCAGGGGTAACGCCTGTATATTCCTGAAGTAGTCAGGGTGAGAGTACTGCAACTCGTCCACGATTCTAAGATAGCGGGGCATAGAGGAATTCTGAAGACTCAAGAATTCCTGTCTCGCTTCTTTTGGTGGCCCACATACAGAAGAGACGTTCTAGGTTACGTCACTTCTTGCGAAGTCTGTGCCAGATGCAAGACTCCACGATCTTCGCCTACGGGTCTATTACAACCCCTACCCGTTCCATCCCGTCCATGGGGATCCATATCTATGGACTTCATTGTGGAGTTGCCAACCTCTCAAGGGAAGAACACAGTTCTGGTGGTGGTGGATCGGTTAACAAAGGCAGCCCATTTTATTCCGTGTGTGGGTCTACCCACTGCGAAACACACATCGGACTTAATCATTCAAAACGTGTTTCGCCTGCATGGCGTACCGGATGAGGTTGTATCTGATCGAGGGGTGAAATTCACTTCAAAGTTTTGGCAGCACTTCTGTGCTGCGTTGGACATCAAAGTTAATCTGTCTTCTGCCTTTCATCCGCAGACGAATGGACAAACCGAGCGGACTAATCAGACCCTAGAACAGTATCTCCGCTGTTTTATCTGCCACCTACAAGATGACTGGGTGGATTTTCTCCCACTGGCTGAATTCTCTTATAACAACTCACAGAGCGCTTCCACCAAGCAGTCACCCTTTTATGCCAATTTGGGTTATCATCCTAACATCCTTCCTCGACTTCCCATAGATACACCTCTCCAGCTGTGGCCGACAGAATCACCTCTCTACAACAGAATCTTGATCTGCTTAAAGAGAATCTGGAATCCGCTCAGGACAGGTATAAAAAAGCGGCAGATAGGTTTCGTAAACCAGCACCAACCTTCAAGGTAGGAGATTTGGTCTGGCTGTCAACTAAGAACCTCAAATTGAGAGTACCATCGTCCAAATTGGGTCATAAGTACGTTGGGCCCTATAAGATTAATAAGCTCGTCAGTAACGTTGCCTGTCGCCTTCAACTTCCAAGATCTATGAGGATTCACCCCGTGTTTCACGCTTCTCTACTAAAGGCTGTGACTCCCAATTCATTCCCTGGTCGTTCTTCTTCCCCTCCTGCTCCGGTACTCATCGATGGCCAGGAGGAGTTTGTCGTGGAAAGGATCCTGGACTCCAGGTTGCGTAGAAATGGGGTGCAATACCTGGTAAAGTGGCAGGGCTATTCTTCTGAGGACAACTCGTGGGAGCCGGCCTCCAATCTCCATGCTCCTCGGTTACTCCGCCAGTTCCCTCAGAGGTACCTGGGAAAGCCTGGACTGGGGCCATACAGAGGCTGTCCCTAAGGGGGGAGTAATGTAAGGTTTTCAGTCTTTTTTGCCAAATCTGTTGTTATGCATTTAGTGTATTTTGTCGGCCATCTTGTTTCCTGTCATGTGCATTGACTTTTGCCCTCAACCAATATGGAGTTCTCAGCTTGTCGTCGGCCATCTTGTTTCCTGTCCTGTGCATTGACTTTTGCCCTCAAACAATATGGAGTCCTCAGCTTTGTTGTCCCTGCCCTGTTCCTTGCCAATTGCCCTTTTAATCAGTTTCAGATGATTTACCTGTGCTCCTGAATCAGGTCTGAAACCAGTTTGTGACTTGCTCTCTGAAGCCTGGATTGACTCTGCCTGGAATCATTTGTGGACACAGAATCCTCCTGTTTGCCAGCAACATCTGACAGGAAAGTAATAGACTCTGAATGACTTGTGCTATGCTTTAATGCTCTGATGTCCTTGGTTGTTTGCCTTGCACTCTGCAACTTACATTTTACTTTATCCTGCTGATGCACTAACTTGTATGAAGCAATACAAGAGCTGCTTAAGAAGCGTATGTCTCATGTGTCTTATTATACCCATGCATTAGACTCTATATAGACTGTATCATATATGACAGTTTATTTGCACATAGTAAACATGTCATAGTGCCTTGTTCAGAATAGGATCTGGCCAAAATCACTTGACAGAGAGATGTTCCATATTCCTAATATTTTTAATTTTTTAAACAAATCCTTGAAAAACAGCCTGCCAGCCTATTGTCCCCCTTGAAACTGTGGTAATATGTGTCTGATTTACGAAGACATGTGTATTTATGGGTATCAAAAATGTGCTACTATGTGTCTGAGGGCTGTTAAATAAATGCAACCCATACAACATGACATGTTGTTTGCCATCATACGCCAACAATACATTACATTATGGCGTGCAGTCCTCTTTGGGGCTGCTGTGTATGTGACATTTGAGTTTGGCTATTAACGTTGCAAAATTTATGTTCAAATTCTGATTTTGTATTTTTTTTTTCTCAATTCCAGATCTCTGCAAAGACTGTTTGTCCGACATGCATCATTCCTTAAAGGGAGTAGTGGCTTTGTTCCTGGTTGAGGATGCCTTGTTGACAGATGAGAGGAATGAGAGACTGCGGAGGCGGAGACGACGGCGTGTGTGTTCTCGGGACTGGCTCCTGCAAAGGTCCGACCTGACTCACATGCGCCTTGTCCATCAGCTGGAAAATAACAATCCGCAGGATTTCAGAAATTTCCTCCGCATGTCCGAGGATTCGTTCAAAATACTGTTGGACTTGGTAACTCCACTTATTGCCCGTGAGGACACTGTGATGCGTCCAGCAGTAACAGTAGAGGAGCGGTTGGTTGTCACTCTGCGTTTCTTGGCTTCAGGACGCACGATGACTGACCTGCAGTATGCATCAGCAGTCTCGCGCTCCCTGCTGAGTAGCCTTATTCCTGAGACTTGTGAGGCTATTGTGAGGTGTCTCTTGCCAACCTATATGCGGTTTCCAACAACCCCAGCGGAATGGTTGTCAGTTGCCACTGGCTTTGAGGAGAGGTGGCAATTCCCAAACTGCGGGGCCGCATTGGATGGGAAGCATGTGAGGATCACACAACCCCACAACAGCGGGTCGTACTATTTTAACTACAAAGGTTATTTTAGTGTGGTCCTCATGGCCCTCGTGAATGCCAACTATGAGTTCCTCCTTGTGGATGTGGGGATGAACGGTCATGTGTCTGATGGTGGAGTTTTGGCCCATACCTCATTTGGTCGGGACCTTGTGGATGGCCGCCTTAACTTACCCACCAATGATGACACCACTGAGCATCTTAACTTTGCATTTGTGGGGGATGAGGCCTTTGCACTACACGTCAACCTCCTACGGCCATATCCCCAGTGGACTCTGACCCTCAAAAACGCATTTTCAACTACCGCCTATCCCGTGCATGGCGTGTGGTTGAAAATGCGTTTAGGATAATGGCCAATAGATTCCGCGTATTTCATACTCCTTTAAGTCTGAAAATGGAATCTATCCGTATGGTAGTGATGGCGTGTTGTGTGCTACATAACTTTCTGCGGCGTAGGGATACTCAATCATACACGCCAGGAAGTTTTGTGGATAGTGTGGACCCCACAACTGGGGAACTCAGTCCTGGGGATTGGCGTGCTAACGACTTTGTATAGCGCCACTCCAGCCGTTAGGGCCAGGTCGACCTCAGCAGGATGCCAGAAGCAGCAGAGACAGCTACTGCTCATATCTCAATGGCCCTGGGGCAGTGCCCTGGCAGCCACACCACATCTAAGGGGGTAGTCATAGGTCCTTAATGTGCAATGTGTTAGGAAGCTTTTAATTTGTTTATGTTCAAACAGTGTATTATATGTTTGTTTGGCAAATGTAGCCCTTTTTATGTTTCTGTATTATGTCACATTCTGTTGTTATGATTTTTAAAGCTGTGTGTGAACAGTATAACAAGATATTTTTTCAAACATAAAAAGTCTGTGTGCATACTTTATTTCATACATGATTAAAAAACGTGACCTATTGCATTTTAGGTTGTGCTGTGAGGTTTGGGACCCAAATGGGTTTTAGGGTCCCTGCACCATTGTCTGCACATGTACATGACACCTGTATATGGGTCAGCAAACCAAATGCAACAACATGTTAAACCTATGGTTTGACATTGATGTACTTAGAGTGTACCATTAACCTCACAAAATCCATCAATATATGTGTCGGAACATAGAGGAAAACAATGACAGATGTTTTCAATAATTTAACATTAAATGCAAAATGTGGCACAATGTCCACACAAACTGCACCTTGCTGTTTGAGTGTAGGAATAGCCCCTCCACACTTGCGATGGTCCCAATGTGGGACACTATAAGAAAAGAGCCCAACGTGGTAGCCCCAACACACTCCCTATGGTACAAATGTTGGACAGTATAATAAAAGAGGCCAACGTGGTAGCCCCAACACACTCCCTATGGTCCAAATGTTGGACACTATAAGAAAAGAGCCCAACGGGGGCAAAAAAAAAAAAAAAAAAATGTCAACATGGCCAACAAATAGTTTTTGGGCCAACATGGCCAACAGTCCTTCAGACCCGAAGCCACCAGGGAAATCACCTTTCATAATCTCAAGAGACATTCTGATAAGTGTTGTACAGTACAGTACTATACTGTACTGTACTGTAGTTAAGAATGGGTGAGACAGGAGGTAACCATGTTTGGAAAGCAGAGATCTCTGTTCCACAATAATAAAGCACCACTTCAGCAGGGATTTTTTGCATGTAATGTGTGTGACCCTAGCCTCAACACTCCACTGTGCTGCCAATCCTGCGCGAAATCTGTCGTAACTTTGAAATTCGGTCGTATAGCGGTCCGTCTTAACCTTGAAATTTGTTCGTTCTGAAAATACTGACCGTCGTAAGTGCGAGTCGTCGTTAAACACACCCGTCGTTAAGCGGGGACTCACAGTATAAGTAAATATGCGGCACTCAATTCTGTCAGTGAAGGTGCCATCAAAACACTATGGCACTTTCACTGACAGGATTGGGTGCCACATATTTACTTATATACTGATACCCCAGAATGTCCGAGTACACTGGCCCTTGCAGCCGATGCACCAACAATGCAGAAAAAGGGGCAGAAATTGGTATGGACTGATATCCTTTAGTCCTGTAATAAGGTTATTGCACTCTTGCCCTTTAAATCAGGTAAGATGAAAAAATGGACTAATACAGGATTGCTCCACAACATTTGCACTGTTGTCCTATTACATTTATGAACACTATCTAATATGTAGAATTATAAAATGGTGCTCTATTACTGAGATAAAATAAAATGTTCATTAGCAGTTCTGTTAAAGGGTACCAGGTAGGGGCTTTACATATAGCTGACTGATCCATCTTAGATACCAATATTTTCAAAAGTAAACCTTAGTCCTCCATGGGAAAACTTACCTTGATAGATTACATTGCACTTCCTTACTAATACTAGTTCCAACTGATGGAGGTAACCCTAAACTGAAATACAGCCTGCCACAATCTACATATATAATTGTCTAAGACGTTTTCGTGTCGGACCCCGACAACGTGCCGTGGATATGTCACACTCTGTGACGTCATCACGGCGAAGCATTGGCCGCGTAGCGGCCATTGCGAGCCGCTGACGTCACCACGCACGAACAATGGCCGCGAAGCGGCCATTGCGAGTCGGTGGCCGAAAATAGAACCAGAGGCTCGGCCACAAATTTAGCGATGTACCGCTGAGGTAGCGCGGCCACAAATTTAGCGATGTACCGCTGAGGTAGCGCGAGCAATGGCCGCGAGGCCATTGCGAGT